>NQII01007463.1:0-44123 GCA_002778355.1 Clitarchus hookeri
CACGTCAGCTGGCCCAGTGACACACACTGTAGCGTGGCCTTTAGACTGTACGCACGTCAGGGCCATCAATTTGCAGCATTTGCAACAGCCTGCTCTCCCGCCCCATGCGCTTATCTTCTCATCATGACACGTCCACAACATGGTTTTTTNCAGCATTTGCAACAGCCTGCTCTCCCGCCCCATGCGCTTATCTTCTCATCATGACACGTCCACAACATGGTTTTTTTTTGTCCCAGTATAAACATTTCCTGTTCCTGTCATGTACAGTAAAGATAGTATCCAGGCTGGTTCTAAAGCGCAGCTTAAATTCGGTAAACATTATGTAAATAACCATTAACTATGAAAAGTTTTATTTAAATAAATAAACAAATAATCACATAGGCATTACCAAAAAATGTTAACTAACAAACAGTTAACTAATCAGTTAATTATTAATTACCTTAGGATGTACTAGTCTCGATAAAGGAAAGGGAAAAAACAAACATTTATAATCTATCAACCAAAACTAGCCATACTAAACATAAAAACGATAACAAAATGTATTTTTTTTTAATTAAGAGAGACCTTCACGGTTTTACCACTGTGTTGCTGCATGTCATGCTGAGCTGTCGCTGCTTCAGATGAACCGAATCACCAACCAATAAACAAAGTGTTTTTCACAGATGACAATCACAGCAAACTACTCAAAAAACATCTACATGGAGCCGAACATCAAAAATATTATAACATAGGGGCGTAGAGGGGATACTGGATGATTGTGGAGGCCAATAGTTCTTAAACAGCTAAGTTAAAGTTTCACTATTGAAAAGTTGTAAAAATAATAAATCCTGAAGGGGAAAGGGGATGTAGCTAACTACCTAAATGAAAATAAAGATGAAATGTTTGGTTCAGGACTCAATTTAATACACATCGAAGAATAGTAACAATGACCAAACTGGTTTACAATTCTGAGAATGCCTCGGTTTACATTTATTTCCCAATTTTATCAAAAGAGGAAAGGTAGTCTCAGCCGAGGATTCAACAAAAAGAAATTCAAAATAGAATCAATTTAGAAGCTGCCTCACGGTACTGCAAAAAGGTTTAACCATAAATTCTGAAACCTTTACCGAGAATTGTTTTACTAGCAAGCGGTACCCATTTAACAAAACCCGGCAAACATAAATTGAAAGGTACATGAACGAGTAAGGGACATTACTTCTTCTGATTTGAAGAGACCCAACATCAACAGAGCAACATCACCTTATATTAAGAATTTGTAAGCTCGCGCACACCCATCATGTGAATAGAAAGAAAGAACTTTCTCAATCATTTTAGTGCTGTCCGTTTGAAAAAATCCGAACAAATATATCACTGTGCGTATATCGCCATGCTCCACACACACGTGTGCAGCGCACATGCAGAAACACATCACTCAGCAAAGATCAGATAGTAACTGTCACTGGTTATGAGTCACTTA
Source organism: Clitarchus hookeri (assembly GCA_002778355.1). Taxonomy (NCBI): domain Eukaryota; kingdom Metazoa; phylum Arthropoda; class Insecta; order Phasmatodea; family Phasmatidae; genus Clitarchus; species Clitarchus hookeri. The sequence continues at coordinate 1,457 of NQII01007463.1, forward strand.
GTGCATGCTGCAAACAAAATTTTCCAAAGTAATGTTTTGAAAAATACACACGTTGTTTGTGCGCTGTTTTCAGTGAAGATAAGTACACTTTTAGTGCTTGATGTGGTTCTGCTGCCTGTTTATGAGGTTGGTGAGTAGTTGTGTCTTTGGTGTTTGCAGGAGCAGATGATGAACCTGCTGATGTTCCTGCCCATTTGGGATGGCAAGATGCCANGTTGTGTCTTTGGTGTTTGCAGGAGCAGATGATGAACCTGCTGATGTTCCTGCCCATTTGGGATGGCAAGATGCCACAGCCAGCCATCCTGAAGCCCAAGCCCCTGTGGACTGGCAAGCAGGTGTTCTCCCTCATCATCCCTGGCAATGTCAACATGATCCGCACCCACTCCACACATCCCGATGATGAGGATGATGGACCTTACCGTTGGATCTCCCCGGGGGACACTAAGGTAGGCACAGAACAGACGGTAGTTTACAGTAGTATGCTACTTAGTCCATGACGTGTCATTACCTAGTCTGACCACAAAAGTTAAATACTCGTAACATTTTCTTAAAGAAACTGATTTATAAACATTGTACACTATGCTAAATAATGGTTTTTGTGCAGGAATCTTAAGATTTTATTTCTGGACTCTTTCCCCATCTCTCCNTTGTACACTATGCTAAATAATGGTTTTTGTGCAGGAATCTTAAGATTTTATTTCTGGACTCTTTCCCCATCTCTCCTGAATCACATTATGTATTGCTTATGGTCTCCGACTCAACACCTCCTTTATTTTCTCTCTCTTGTTTAACAACTTTCCTAATATTTATTTACCAATTCTCCCTTCCCCAAGGATATTGAAATGAAGAGAAAAATCATGTAAGATATAAGTTAACATAGTTGAAAATAGGACAGGTACACATACAGGCAACTCTCGAGTTTGCGATCCCAGGAATAGCAACCCTCTCAAAGTAATTACCCTTTTCTCAGAGGCCTTAAAAATTTGGTTTAAAAAATAGAAAATTTGAGGGAAATGGGTAGGAAAATAAGTTAGTTGCATTTATTATGGTCACAAAGAGTTGTGATTCTCTTCTCAAGCACTGCACTACAGTAAAAATGTTGTTAATTTGAACTCTGTTTTTTCGAAATTGTATGTAAATCGAAGTTATGAGTACCTGAACATGAGAATGGGATTTTACATGATTTAGAGTTTGGTTAATTTGAAATTACGTACAATATGTAATTCAAAGTAAAATTTCTTCAAAGTGTGTATAAAATTAAGATAATTTATAAACACTGCATTGATTATATTTATGCTGTGTAAGAAAGTAAGCATCGCAAGCTGTTACCTTACGTGCACCAGGCCACGCCACCTGCTGCCTTGTGTGTGGTCAGGCAGAGACTGTGATGAACAACAGTTGTCACTCCTCTGCCATAATAACTTACGCAGTTTGCCCTTTCTATCTCATTTATCTGTATATGTGTGCGTGTGTGTGGTGTTGTTTTTTTTTTTAACCCAAACTTGATGTTTTTGGGGAAATGAAAGAATGAGGGGTACTGAAGTTTGTCAAAAATAAATTTTTGTTTGACAATTTGGATTTTAATTTTTTTTTTTGTACATTTGAAGTAATATGAGTGGATGTAAGCAAAAGTACAATGCAAAGACTATTTCAGAAAAATTAAAAATACTCTATATACTTATACATATGCTTGTGTACATACTTTCAGGGGAAAAAATATATTTCTTAAATGAAACTGAATCCATAATTTGTGGTGTCCTGTTAAGTATGTGAGAAATCTTTCTTTCATTACATTTGCGAAAGGCCATTAAAATAATACCATGTTTGTGGTGGAGGGGAGGGTGCTTCTGTTTTTTTATTTGCCTTCTCTTTTATGGTAACTGCTGGGGTGGGCTGCTTTCTACTTTTTCTTTTTTATTGAGTAGTTTGCTGGAATGTGACAATCCTTTCATCCCCAAAAAAAGTAGTGCTACCCCTTCCCTTCTTCCAAGTGAGTCCAGACATAAAAATCAACCAATTCATTTATGTGCTAAATTATAAAAATCTTTTTTTTAACTTGAAAATATTTTTAGTGAATCTCAATTAATTAAGTTAATCAGCTCATCTTTCATTTTATAGGCAATACATCTGTCAGTACAACAAAATTGGGGTAAAATACCTTTTCTTTAATGCAAGTTTAAAGACTGTCTTTGTGCTTGTCATATGATACATAGGATGCCAGTCAACAAGCAGAGCAGTTGCCAGCTAACCCTAAAGCAAAAAAAGCAGGTAAACACCTGTGGTATAGATTGTAGCGTGTACCTGCTGCCACTTGACACACGCACGCCTCTTCCCGTCTTTGCCCATGGCACACGGCTCCGAGAGAAGCAATACTTAACCAGGTCACATCATTCACCCTTCTTCCACCTCAATGTAGTGCAACTTCTTAAAACCATCCCAGACGCGTAAAATGTAAACATGCTGGAGTTTGGCCATAGATACCGTACATGAGAAAATTTTGCTGCTGTACAAGACAAATATACGTAGTTCGCACGCCCGCCGCCGCGTCACAAGTGCGCATTGATAGACGCCATGTTTGCACGAAATCGTGACTTATCAGTATTTACAGGAATACAAAAATTCAGTGTGCCCTATACGTGAAATATTAATTATCCCTAATTTTTCATCAAAAATTTCTGGTGGGTCTATACATGCACGCAGCTTAAACACTTCAAAATTAGTGCATTTCCGTTGTGAATCCACATGTTTAAGACCCTAATTCGATAAATCGATTCAATACGTAGTCTGGATCGTCGACCTAATCGATGTTTCGAAAACATCGCCGCTGAAGCGATATCGCTATGTTTCGGAAATAAACTGATCTTGGTGACAAACTAACTCTGTTTGCATTTAGTCTCTTTTCACTTTTCATCGCATAATTATTGTAATCTTGTTGGTATCTCTGGTAGAACACTGTTATAAAAGCTGTAAATTACTTGAGCATTTGGAAAATTCTATTGCACCAGTTTCAGCAACTCTCTCCTCACAATGTAGTGACCTAAAAAAAAATGTTTGAATTGCTAAAAATGGGTTGTTTTTCCTTCAGAAAACAGATTTACTTTCAAAGCTTTCCAAACAAGGTCAGTCACATTTGACTTCACAGTTAAAATTGTTCGGTGAGAGGAGTCTCAAAAAATTAAATGATTTAATTGAGTCTGACAGTGGTAGGGAATTCATTGAATGTCATCGTAAACTCTTTGATACAAGAAATATTCTAAAATTGTCTTTAAAAAACCATGAAATATGTGATGCAATGAAAAAAGTACCTATCTTGTGTGAGCTTTCATCTGAGAGTTTGCAACTATATCTGTTGTTCAGAGATTCCGTAGTTAACGTGTTTCAAAATGATCAAGATGTCGATGTTAAATTGTTGCTTTCGCTGAAGTGTGATTTTTCTGACATTGCTAATACTGCCGTAAAATCAGTATGTATTCAAGTCAGCAATGTAGACACTGAAAGGAGTTTCTCGATGTATGGGAATATAATGACTGACAGGACAAACCTTAATCAAAGAAATATGGAATTAATGGCAGTGCTTGCATTTTCTGATAAAATGTTTGCTATTTTATTTTTGTGCCATCACCAAAGTAGCCAAAGTTTGTTGCAACGTGAAATATGTGTGAGTGCTGGCATTTTTTAACCAAATATATATAATTTTATTTTTTTGATATTCTCAAGCCATTTTTTTCTCAGCCAAAATTTTTGACCAAATTAATTTAAAACTGACAAAAAATGCACTGAAATCGACAAAAAAATTGGCGGAATTTATTAAAAAAATTTACCTCAAACAAATGTCTCTACTAATAAGCTTAAACAGAAAATTTTAAGCGAGTGCCATGATAATCCTTTAGAGGGCGGACATCTGGGTTTGGCCAAAATCTTAGACAAAATTAGGCAAAGATTTTATTGGAAGGGGATGTTTAAATATGTAGAGGCCTATAGTCTGTTCACGACTGGAAGAAACTTTTGAAAATCAACCCATGAAAAAACACCCTAGCCGTTAGCGACATGCATATAACATTACAAACAGCGGCGAGCGCAGATGCAGTTATGCCGTTAGGTTGCCAACACAAAGAGAGGAAATAGTTCCAAAGTTTTAACGTAATTGCTAATTTATCGTTTACAAATGGGTGTCGAAAAGACTTGTATCTTATTATGCTAATTATTAATGACGTTATGCTAACGTATTTAGATTTCAACGTTTCTTGCATAGTCACATAATCACGCTCAAGGTGAAAGTAACGCAGCCATTTGTTTACTAACCTTCGTTCCTTGTGTTGTTAACACATGTGCCAGAGAATTTTTGCGATTATCTTGTTTANCAGAGAATTTGTGCGATTATCTTGTTTAACCTATAATAATTCCTTTATTTGTCTTGTTTTACTAATATGCGCTCTTTATTATTTGGTTTTTAATAACGTATGATTTTAATTTGTGCTCACTTTCTCGTTTTGTTGTTATGTATTTTGTGCACGTGTCTTTCCTTTGCCACTCTATTCTAACGTTGCAGTATTTGCACATAAGAATTGTTTTCACATTGTCGAAGACGTACAATCTTTCACTCGCAAACTCTGCCGTCCTGTCGAAAACCGTCACAACCATTTTTAAATAACTTTTACAATTGCGCGAAACATCCGACTCAGTCTACCACCACGCCATTTTAACGTTTGTAGCAATTTCAATCAATACTGATGATCTTGCCTTCGATGTACGGGAATTTATCGAAAGTCGCTAACAATCGATTGTAAATAGACAACTACTATTGATTCATCTAAATACTCACATTTTGGGTTTATAGAATGAAATGTTTTTTGCTGGCATTGCATATTCTTTTGTGTGAAATTCTCAAGATTAAAAACTTTATGCTTGTGGAATATCCATTAATAATATATGCATGACTTTTATAATGGGTACGTGCATGTACAAACACATGTTACACACACACACAGTGGAATGTAAACATTTCATTTAAACATTGCTATGTGACTGCCACATGGCAATGTTTGTTTACCTTTGGCGGAAGGATATTAAATGGGCTTGAAAGTAGATCTTTAGCAGGGCTTTAAGAAATTCTCTTCCAGTCGTGAACCGACTATACACTTGTACTTGTATAGACTGCCAAACAAAGAAGCGCCCTCATTAAAAACACACTAGGTTGTTACTATCAATTCCGTCTGGTGAGTCATTCATGTTGGCACTCCCTATAAGTAGGGTCCCACTTTTATGGTAATTAAAATAAGCCGATTTTGTCATTAAAATTTGACCATTTTGTAAAAAAATTATTTTTGTTTCGTCAAATAAAAAAATTTATCTATATTAAAGTGGAAAACATTAAAAAATATCATAACGATAAGGATGAAAGGACAACCTTACGAGAGCACACTTGTCATGCAACACACATTGTCACGTCACAGTACTTTTTGATGCGATACATTTTGTTCTTTATCGAGATATTTAAAACTGCCCAAGAACATTCACTTGCATTTGAGTTTTACAAGTTTTTTACATCACCCACATACATCTATTGTTCATTTGTAGATAACTATATTTTAATTAAATCCAGTGCAGTTCAATATTACTCCAACACAAATCCACAAACTAACTACAAAATACTAGTAAATATTTTATTATTAAAATACCCCTTACATAGCAAAAATGTTTCTACAATGAAGTGGCAGAAACCTATTTGTTTTTGTTTTCTTGGCAATGTGATAATTACACATTTGCTTCCAATTCAGTTTTTTATTTTTATATCCTCCGCTATCACAAAATCACTGTGTATACTGCACTGCATAGTTTAAGCATATGTCTTTTCCCGCCCACATTTGCTAATTGTCAAGAACCTAACCACAAAGCACAGAAGAAGAGTAAAGTCTTCAATGTTTACTAATACTGCACAAGTGTTTAGTGTGTAATTATTACATTTGCTACCAATTGATTTATGAATAGTTATCATGGCATAAAATTTTGTTTATGTTTTTATAGTCAACGTGATCTCCACACAAATAGTTTTGTTATCAACATGTATGTGAAGTAAATGAGAGATAATGCTGTATAGCAAATGGGAAATTGTAAAACTAAGAGTTTTTATTGTAAAAGAAGCTTGGGCTGTGGATTTAGATACATTTAAACAAGCAAACTGTGAAGGGTCATAGAATCAAGAGTTGACTGTATGTGTGTAACTGTACATGGATGTAACGTGGTGTTGTTTATGGGCTGCCATTCCGCNTAGAATCAAGAGTTGACTGTATGTGTGTAACTGTACATGGATGTAACGTGGTGTTGTTTATGGGCTGCCATTCCGCAGTTTGGATGAGAGTTCTCAGGCTGGGTCTCTGTAGTAGTCGTCGACTTTTGCAGGTGATGGTGGAACATGGAGAGCTGGTGATGGGTATCCTTTGCAAAAAGACTCTAGGAGCATCTGCAGCCTCTTTACTGCACATCTGCTTCCTGGAACTGGGTCACGAAGTGTGTGGCCTGTTCTACGGTAACATACAGACTGTCATCAACAACTGGCTGCTTTTGGAGGGACACTCTATTGGCATTGGTGACACCATTGCTGACCCGCAGACGTACATGGAGATCCAGCGTGCTATCAAGAAGGCCAAGGAGGACGTGATAGAGGTGATCCATAAGGCCCACAACATGGAGCTGGAGCCAACTCCCGGAAATACTTTGCGACAGACCTTCGAAAACCAGGTGAGGTCACATTGCATTGTCAAGTTGTTGGTTAAGTAATGTTTGCTGAGACTATACTTCACTGTAAAATTACATATTTTATGGCAAATCTTTTTATGGATAGTGTTTAGTATACAACTGTATGGGGAAAAGTCTAAAAGTCGTAAACACAAGTCAAATAAAATTTGTTGTTGCTGACTAACAGAGGTGGATGTCTTGCCAGTAGCAGTTTTTAACCTTCCAGAGCACTGACATTGCCCAGCTTTATTAAATAATTACATACAGATTCATCTCGCAACTCATCTCATTTCAGATTTGTTGTTGCACTTTTCTCTTAGAAGTCGCTTCTAGGTTGTTGGATATTGCTCTTTAAACTAGTGAAGCACTGATTATGATGCTGATTAATCAGCACTTACGATTATTGGATAAAAACTGATTAATTGTAAGTGGTAATTATTGCAGTATTTTAAATCTGATTACAGTAAGAGTTTCTCACACTCGTTCATAACTTAAGTGAAAATAACCTTGTACAGTAAATGCCCACAAAGTGTGCTTATTCGGACCAGAAATTACACAGATCAGCAATAAACAACAAACATGAACATGCTAAAATATATTATAAAAAGTAGACAGAATGCACAAGTACTCACAGAGCGGTACTTGTAGACAGACACATCTATGAGTACCGTCCTTTGAGTACTTGTGCATTTTGTCTACTTTTTATAATGTAATCATTAGCCTAGCAGCTTATTCCCGCCATATGCTAAAATATGTTTTATTTTAACTAATAAATGCAACAAACATCGACAACGTCATTAATAATTTATCTAGTGATGATCAAGTTTGATTTTTACAACTTTGAGTCGAGTCAAATCTGTATGAAACGCGAGTCGAGTTAAGTACAAAGTTTTAGAGTTAAAATCGAGTTTGCACCATAAATGTAAATTTTTACTTCGCACACTGGTATAAAACTGGTCTCTTGTATATTCTATTTGCAGTTTCTTTACATTTTTAAATCACCTTTGGAAAATCACCCCATTTATAACGTTGTTGGTTATTTCCTAAATGTGTCATCACAAGCATTTTATACTTGATTTAATGTTTAAAAAAATACCTTATGTTTGGTTAAACTGAACTTTAACTTATATATTATCCATAAGTAGTAATATTTCATTTACAGTGTAATTTCTATGAATAAAAAATAGGTGTGTTGGTGATGCCTAGAAAAAAGATAGTTCTTATGCAAAATATTGTTACACTGAGTGGTTGCAAATGTCTTGTGAATTGTCACGTTTGTGTAGCCTAAATTTCTTGACTTGTTTAAGCTTTGTTTGCATAAGGTGGAGGAATATACTGGAAGTAGAACTTTAGCAGGGTTTCAGAAAAATTGAAAGTAACCGTTAATTTACTATAACTTCCTCCCTCTTTTATAGTCCTAGTTTACCAGGGAAAAAAGTTTGGGACTACAGTAGAACCGCATTGTAACGAGTATGGTTTATAGCGTCACGTCCGCTATTGCGATAGTTTTTAAATGCACCGTCATTTTCCCTATCATTTGAAAGGTAATTATTTTGTTTATACCGCAAATCTGTCAATGAAACCTTTCGCTATAACGATATGAACATTTGTAAACTCGTATTTTAAAAATGTTAAATCACGTCGTATTGCAAGTGACATTTACTCACTTGCCACGCCCGAGCCAGTCTTTGTTAGTCTGTGTCGCACGGCGACACTCGCGTCGGCCGGAGCTAGAAAAGAGGATCGGGTGGGTGTTGTGAGGGATATGGCAGAGGGTATGATGACAAGAGGGAGAGGTACGAATGGGAATAGAGCTAGTCTTTGGCCAAGAAACGAGGGGTAAGCTGGAAAAAGTGTAGATGATGGGGAGGGGAACGGTAGGCGGCGATATGATAGCAGCCTACCGTTCCTTTTATGTTGTTGGGGTAGGAAGACTGCCGCTTGCAAGGTCATTGCATCGCCATGGGCTAGGCGTGTTAGGAGAAAAGCATGATTACGTCTTAACAGTTGCTAGACAATGCTACATTGATTATGATAGATTAGAACCTGCTTATAAGTTTCCCATTTAAAGGGTTTTCCCGTCTATAATGCATAATTTTTCTGGTCCCGAATGTTTCTCCATAAAAACAATAACAAACATTCCCTAAAATAATGTTTTCAACTGTTTCTGATTCAGTTATTTATTTCTTGTCTCCGAACCATTTTACATAACTTCAATTCACAACTAAAAGTACTTCAGTACATATTCACATTTTGTGCTGGCCTTTTGAAATTTTTCCCATGGAAGGAAGCAGGCTGGGAAAGGGAAACAACAATGGGAAAGATGCTCAACTTACACTGTATTTCAAACAAAGTTTGTAGTTTTTATCCCAAGCTGTACCTTGCTGAGATAATCTACCAGCGTGACATCTACGAGGGTCATCTGCCAGCAAGGGGAGGGAGTGAATGTTTTTACAGCAGCACAGCACTTTCCTTTCTCTCTTTCTTTGTTTTTCTCCCTCTCTTTTGTTAGGTGAACAAGATGTCATGCCTGACACACCAGTAGAAGGCTGTTTAATAGGAGGGTGACTGACCATAACACAACATAAATACAGTGTCGATTTTCTGTCTTTCTAATTTTGACAAGTGCAACCAGGAGATCAAATTTCATAAACGATTTAGTATTTTAAAAAAAAATATTTGTTTTGTTCATTTTATAAAATTGTGTGTTTATTATGGTGCATAATTTTACATCTTTTGGTGTCCAGATTCTTGAAATTCTGTGTTTCCTTCATAGTGTTTTCCTGCTTATAGTGTCACTTCCAGTGATGTGCTGCTGGGTGGGGGTTTTTTTTTTTTCTTGCTGGAGTGTCACCCCTTAAAAAAACTTTATCACCTCTTCCCTTCTCAACCTGAGAGGTTGGCTATCCTCTGCCTTACAGGGGAAAAAAGAAGGTTTGGAGGAATCAGGTAAGGGGGCGAGACAGAAGAAGAGGTAGGTGAAAGAGAGAGACAACAAGGAGTGAAGTAGCGCACTGATTGGTAGGCAACTAACTCCCTCCCGCAGCCAGAAAATTTTTGGAGAGGGAAAGAAGAATTTAGGAGAAAGCAACGTCCCGCTTGCTGGTTCAAACACAGGATCTACAAGGGCAAATACAATAAAAAAAATTATGGGGCACCGTAAATTTTGTTATAACGCGGTTCCACTGTAGTTTCTACCAATAAGAAAAATCCTTAGCTTGGTTGAAAGATTCACAGCACTGCCTTTTCCCTCCTCCCTAGTCAATGAATACAGTAGGGATAAAAGGTAGAAAAGGAATGGTAATGTCAGCCACTTGATGCTGAGAGAAAACTGAAAATAAAATAAGAGTTACAGTAGAGTGGGAGAGTAGTTTTCATGCTGGTCTGTCAGCATGCTGCCATGTGAGCAGACAAGTTTTTTTTGGTAATAGTTCTTTTTTTATACACACAAGTCTTTAAAATGGTAATTATGAGTAAAATAATGGCAAGTGTACCTATCTACGCATAGTACTGTATGTAGGCATGATTCTTTTTCAAATGTTCATAAACAAGTGTTTTGTTTGGATGACAGAGTTGTTCAAATTACTCAATTCTACAGCCCAAATATTTCCCACCAAGTTCAGTTTGTGAGCCCAGCACTGTGTATGAACTAAATCTTCAGACACCAAAATTCTGATGGCACTGATGCTTTTCTCCATGTATCTTGCCGAATCTGATGTTATTGAAACTATGTTCTCATAATCAATCCCTAACTTCTGAACCACCCCTACAATTGCCTGTGCATTCAGTAGCATTTGCATTTGTTATGATTTCCACACCCCCAACAAAAAGTTTTTGAACTGACTGATCCCCACAGCCAAGCACTCTTATAAGAACTACGAACACACACTGTCCCTTACTATCTGTCATTTCATCACAGAGGATTGAAACTTTCTGATCCTCCTCGCATATTATCTCTGGAACATAACCTTTGCGTATCCTACTGACGGAAGGCAAGTCTCCAGCACCTAAAAAAAGAAAAGTAGGTAACTGTAAATTTTTCATTAAATTTTTGCAATGTTCTGCTGAAGATTAACTTTTCTGTGCTTATGAAATTGTTCAAATAATCAGTGCATTGAAATATGCCTATAATAATTCATAACGTCTGATAGAGAATTTGCACCATTTAAGTTATGTAAACTTTTGTGTCTGCACTATGGTGTACCATTTAGAAAAATGCATTTTAGTAAAAGTGTTGTAAAACAGACTGTAAAACAATTTTTAAAATTTGCTAATGAAATAAAGAAATATAATTGCTGCCCTACCTAACCTAAAAACAAGTAGTTAATTACTGCATTTAAATTTGGCTATGATAAATCACTATTGCTTCAACTTTAACAACTGCTGTAAAAAAATCAAGCTTGATAATATTTCACGAGTAAGTAACAAACTTAATTATGTGTAATGTTTGGTTTATCTGCTTACAAATTCACAAAATGGTTCAAACTTCCCACAAAAATAAGTACTGGTATTTTCTATTTACTTTCGATGTACTTGTTCATCCATTGACAAAGTTTCGGGTTATTCAATTTTTCAATTGGCCATTTGCTTCCATAAATGCCCGAGTTGTTGATATAACAAATTCACTCTTGTCAAGTTTTGCCTGTTTTGCCGTCAACACAGCTGATTCCAAAGAAACTTGCCTTTTTGCAACGGATTGTAAAAACTCCTTGTTTTTTTTTTTTTTATGGGAGACACTTTTTTATGTGTTTCATGCATGTCTCTTTCCTCTGCCACTCTATTCTGGCATTGCAGTATTTGCACATAAGAATTTTTTCCACAATGTCGAAGACGTAGAATCCTTCACTCGCAAACTCTGCCGCCCTATCGAAAACCGTCACAACCATTTAAAAATAACGTTTTACAATAGTGTGAAACGTCTGAATAGACACGGTGGCCCGTACTACCTCCTGACTAATCAACTGAACGGAAGAAAATTATGTAAACCAGGTGAAGGGATCTGGGTCTAACCTGAACAAGAGCAGATACGGCTAGGTAGTTATAACAACTGTCCCTAACTATATTGTCCGGAAGGGACTTCGAGGGCCACCACCAGAAGTTTAGTGGGTGTGTAACACTACCAGAAGGGTAGGCTGTACAAGGGTTTGAAGACTTCTTTGGGGATTGATGATGCAGGTCGAAGAACTTCTGGTAGGTCGTGCAGACAGGGTCAGCAGAGAGCCTCAGCACACGAGATGTTGGAGCGAGCTACTGAAGATGCTCAGAAGTACATCTGGAGAACAACTTACGTTCCTCAGCGGTGCACGGCCATATATTCTAACTGCCCACCAGCTCTTCTGGTGTGCGAGGGGCGACCTCCTCTGGGCGGAGCTTTGCGTTCTAGCACAATCCTTCAGCCCGTGGCCAAACTATGCGTCTGTGTTTTGCTGGGTTGCCTTGGTTGCGTGAGCTTAGGTGCTTAACTCAGCTAGCCTCAATCACACGTGAGGGGGTGGCATGATGTCTGGCAGAAAGGTGAACGATCTTGGCTGATGTTTCCGTGGGTGCCCCCGCAACTAGAGGTGTACTTGTAGGCTCTTGTAGCAAGTCGTTTTGAGGTTCAAACTTTGCCTGGGGTAACGTGATATGTACAGATGAGGCAAAGTCATGATTATATCTAAGTGTCACGCATCAGTGTAAACTGTACACTTGTTCCACCAAATCGTATATCCATTTTGAGAGATGAAAATTTTCCCATTTTAAACTTTTTGGAAAACCCATGTCTTTGCTTAAAATTTAAATAATTCATAGACACATACAAGTCTGTAATATACACACACCAGTGGAGGCCTATTCACAGGTGAGGGGAAAAATTAACATTAAAAATAGGGTATATAAACTACTTACTGCAAGTCCTAGAGTTATGGATTTTAAAAGGTCAACCATTTAGCATATATGAAAGATAATGTATTTTGAAATTGAAACTAAACAAAATGTTGCATGGGAAATAAATGCTTGGGTTTTCTGTATATTAATAATGGTGATGGTCATTCATTACAGAGACAATTTCATTGTTTTAAATTTTGGTGCATTGAGTTAGAAACTTTGTGTCAAAGTGAGATTATGGGGCATCATTTTAGTCTAAAGACATCTGCATATTTAATTAAATTAATGTTTCTTTATAATTTCTTTTATTTTACCATGCCAAACATTCTTTATGTTTAATTTGGCTTCCAGAACCAAAGGGGGTTCGCAGTGGTGTAGTGGTTAGACTGGTCACCTCCCACATAGGCAAACTGGGTTTGATTCCCGGTGGGGTCACTCCTGGAGTTTTCCATGCGAGAATTGTGCGGGACAATGCTGCTGGTCGGCACGTTTTCTTGGGGATCCCCTCCGCCCTCCTGCCTTCCTCATTCCAGCACTGCTTCATACTCACCTCGCTTTAACCTCATAGCTTCTTAATACCTCAATGTTAAGTGCCTCCCAAATCTCTTAACTCACTCACTCCAAAACCATAGCCTATGTTAGTCATGAAGTGACCAGGAATACACTGGAACTATGCCAAGAGTACGGGCTATAATGGAATGTTTGCTGTTAACAATAAATTTTCAATGCACTGCTCTGTTCCATTAATATCTACGTGACAAAGCACATGTAATTTTTTTCATTTTTGGTGTGCAAACACATTGCTTACAGAGGTCAAAAGACTGTGAACAATTTTATCTTTCTTGTATGCACAAAAGAAAGGATAGGAATGAGTTGAAGCTCTTTCTGGTGAGAGGAAATTGAAACTGGAATTTGCAAAACGTGTGNGTGTTCCATTAATATCTACGTGACAAAGCACATGTAATTTTTTTCATTTTTGGTGTGCAAACACATTGCTTACAGAGGTCAAAAGACTGTGAACAATTTTATCTTTCTTGTATACACAAAAGAAAGGATAGGAATGAGTTGAAGCTCTTTCTGGTGAGAGGAAATTGAAACTGGAATTTGCAAAACGTGTGTGTCACTCATTTTCAGACCTCTATATTGTGGTGGGTTTCAGATCTTCACAATATCATCAATAGCATAAGCAAGTAGATATGTTAAATTGGCAAAGAGTTGGTATATGTTTGTGCAGGTCAACAGGATCCTGAATGATGCTCGAGACAAGACAGGAGGATCTGCCAAGAAGTCCTTGACAGAATACAACAACCTGAAAGCTATGGTGGTCGCAGGCTCAAAGGGATCCAACATTAATATTTCTCAGGTAACCTATCTGTAGCAATTTCTTTTTTATCTCTGAGGGAGGGGTTTGTTTACATGTTAGGATTCTATATTTTTGGCATCAATATTCATTAATATTCGTGTAAGAAGTTAGATGTTTTCCATAACACAAATCACGAAGAAGTGTAACTAATGTGTGTGTTTGTTCACATATTTATTTTGGAACACAATTTGTCCATTAGTCGTGCCTACCTACACGTAACGGTGCAGGCAGCCGCAAAATTTATTCCAGGTTTCAGAAAATATACTACTGAACGAAAAAAGTTCTGCAATAATGCATTTTTTGCACCTGTTTATTTGTATTCATAAATAGGCCATTATTACAGAAATAGTGCTGAGTAAGCCTACCGTAAGGTATTTAGCGGTGTATAAGAAGACATTCAGTGCAGAATTTCTATGCATTTTAGCCTCAAGAAAAGAACATTTNAAGCCTACTGTAAGGTATTTAGCGGTGTATAAGAAGACATTCAGTGCAGAATTTCTATGCATTTTAGCCTCAAGAAAAGAACATTTTGCATTCTGTTCATTGTGTTGATTTTTCTGTCTGTCTCACATGCCAGGACGGATGATGTGTAGCCTGTAGATTCAAAGAAACTCGCAGACAATGTTTGATGTTTCTGGTCAGAAAAATAATTCCTTATAGTAAAATCTCAAAAGAAATTTGTGTGCTTGCACAAACTTCTGCCATTGTGATGGAAATAATGAAATATGAAGAAGAGAAACTTGTCAAGGCTGTAGTAAGGTACTGTATTTTCATTGGCCATTAATGTTAGCAATGCCAGTGATGCCAAACTGTATCCTGTTGTTGCAACATACTACAGTGATGAGACACTTATGATCGAGAGTTCTGTGCTGTGTATTCCTGTATTGGATGGTGATTCCACAGGCTTGAATATTGCCACACTTTTTTGGATGCATTAAAATCATGGAACATTGCTCCCAAAACTTGTATAGCATTTGGTACTGACAATGCTCCAGTAAAGATTGGCGTGAAGAATGGTGTAACTACCATATTCACCCAAAAATAAGGCTTAGTTTTTTCTTTAAATAGTATTTTAAAAATTGCTGGTTGTTTTACAACAGGCAGTAAACTGATTAAACCTGCAATAATAACATGCAATGTTTGCATACCCATTCAACTGCCAATCACCACATATAAATGTGCACGCACACAGACACACACAAACACACAGACAGAGACAGACACACAACTGCAAAATGTAATNCACACATGTGTGCGCACGCACACAGACACACACAAACACACAGACAGAGACAGACACACAACTGCAAAATGTAATTCAGTTAACGTCGCTATTTACATTACTCCAATAGCATTAACATTTAGCTGCCAAGTAAACTATGGCAGACATTTGGAATTCAAAACATGAATCTTCCTGATAACATGGTACGAAAGTAGTGTACACTGTACATTCTTTGANGCAGACATTTGGAATTCAAAACATGAATCTTCCTGATAACATGGTACGAAAGTAGTGTACACTGTACATTCTTTGAATAGTAAATTTATATAAACTATACACACATTTATCAGAAAGTATTCAACTTATAATTGGAGAAATTTAATTTCAATATTATTGCAGATATAAATTATTTAGAGGTCTGACTATGTCATGTTGCAGTGCTCTCCTTACATTTTGTTGATACATAACATATTTAAATTTATTAGGGATGTCAAACTCTGTTCCACGATTCCTCGATACCCACGATTCTTGAAGAATCGTATATTCCAGAATTGGAAGACCAAGAATCGAAACATTAAAATTATAGGGATGGGTCGAATAACAAAAAATATCGGTTCCGGTACCGATTCTACAATTTAAATATCGGTTCCAGTATTCGGTTCCATTTTGAATACTTGCATTTTGCTTCCAACTTCATTCAACCAATGCAGGTAAAATTTATTAAATGTTTTATTTAACCTACTGAAGAATAGAAAAATAACAAAGTGTGAAGATAAGTTTTAATGTATACAGATAAACTTTTATTAAATTTATTTAAGGTTAGTAAATATGTAACAAATTATTCTTTTTTTTACAGTAATAGGTGGTGATTGTGATATGTTTGGAAAATACTTTAACTAAATAACTCGCAGTGGCTCTAAAAGACTAAACATTGTGGTGTGGTTTTAACCTATGGTCATTAAAAGAATGTCAACAACTCCAGTGGGTGACCTGCTGCCTTTTTCTTTTTGCTTCTTTTACCTGGCTGCTTCCTTTTTCTTTTTGCTTCTTTTACCTGACTGCTTCCTTTTTCTTTTTGCTTCTTTTACACAGTGTTGTTGTTAACCTAAAACCGGTTCCGAGTCAAACCTCAAGAACCGGTATAAATTGGAACCGAAGAACCGAACCGACCCGACCCATCCCTAATTAAAAACCAATTACTACAAATACATAATCTATCACCTCTCAAAAATGGTTTAAAATTACTTGATATATGCCAGTAATTGAATCACTCATGGAAAATTATTTTGTGCGTGAAAATACGAGATGCGTTAATAATCTGAAAATAAAACTGTACTAGCCGTCTTCAAATTTACCATTTAGTATTTTATTATTTAGTGGCTTCATTGTGGTCATGATTTAGTTGTTTTGTATTTTAGGAAGTTTCGTTACATACTAAAAACTAGGGGTGTGCGGGATCCCGAACTTCAGGAAAAATTTTGGGAACGCATAACGCTTTTCTCTTAGGTGGGAAATAATTTTTCCCCTGTATTTTCGGAAAAATTTTATGTTCATGTCTGTAGGTTGTTCTAACTAAAATACATGTTGGGTTTCGACCAAGAAGCTTTGTATCGACTCTTTACATAAGCGANCTAAAAACTAGGGGTGTGCGGGATCCCGAACTTCAGGAAAAATTTTGGGAACGCATAACGCTTTTCTCTTAGGTGAGAAATAATTTTTCCCCTGTATTTTCGGAAAAATTTTATGTTCACGTCTGTAGGTTGTTCTAACTAAAATACATGTTGGGTTTCGACCAAGAAGCTTTGTATCGACTCTTTACATAAGCGANGTCTGTAGGTTGTTCTAACTAAAATACATGTTGGGTTTCGACCAAGAAGCTTTGTATCGACTCTTTACATAAGCGATTATGATATTATAAATCTATGCTTGTCGAGAAAATTTCGATTTTTCCGCTTACCGTATTATATAGCATATAAGCCGCCTGCGCTTATAGGTCGCACCATTATTTTCAAAGGGCGTTACAAAAAAATAATATATTTATCGATTATAGGTTGCGCTCATGGTTTTGGTTGTACATCCTGTACAACACGGCTGCGCCACGGATGGCTGAGGCACGCGACCTTTGCAAAGGTCGTGTGGCAGCTGTGTCCTTGCAAACAAACGGTGTTGCCAAGCNCGGATGGCTGAGGCACGCGACCTTTGCAAAGGTCGTGTGGCAGCTGTGTCCTTGCAAACAAACGGTGTTGCCAAGAGTAGCTACAGGCCTACAGCGCAGTCACAGTGCGCCGCAAGTTTGTTAGACGTAATTCTTTTGGAATGTACAGATATNGTAGCTACAGGCCTACAGCGCAGTCACAGTGCGCCGCAAGTTTGTTAGACGTAATTCTTTTGGAATGTACAGATATAGTGCTCGAGACGCAGCCTTGACTGCCGTAGTATATGTATTTATTGGAAAATAGAAATAACTTGTAAACATGTAATTTAATTTAAAGTGATATTTTTAAGAGAAAATTTTATTGAGCTTTCATTTTATATATTTTAAGTATTTCTGCCGTTTATCATTGAAAGTTTTAAATAAACGTGCAAAATATAGAAAGGCATTTGAATATTTCAGTTACGTAATTTCCTTTGCAATCCTTAGCAGAAAAATAAATTTTAAAAGAATTAAAGAAATAAAAGGAATTGATTCTTGCCATACGATAACTGACAATCGATTATTCTCGAAAGCTTTCTGTGGAATGAACAGAGATAGCAGCACATTAGCATTGGTTCTTGAGTACCAAATGTTAGCCATGACTTACACGTCTTTCTCTTATATCGTCTTTGAGNCAGCACATTAGCATTGGTTCTTGAGTACCAAATGTTAGCCATGACTTACACGTCTTTCTCTTATATCGTCTTTGAGCCGCACGTAGTGTTGTTTTGATGTTGTGGCAGTGAAGAAGTGCGACAGAGTTTCGTGATGGAAAAGCGAAGTACTTACACCGCAGGTTTCAAAATGAAAGTGATTTTGTTCGCTGAAGAGTTTGGAAATCGAGCCGCAGGCTATGAATTCGGAGTAAATGAGGGTTGAAGGAAGGAGTTCATTTTTCTCACTTATAGGTCTCACCCCTAATTTTCAATTAAAAAATNGGAGTAAATGAGGGTTGAAGGAAGGAGTTCATTTTTCTCACTTATAGGTCTCACCCCTAATTTTCAATTAAAAAAATTTAATTAAATGTGCGACTTATATGCGATAAAATACGGTATTCACAGATTTCAAAGATCGTTACATAAGCTAAAAAAAAATTTGCAAGTCATATATTATGTAACGTTAACACTACGTACTTATTGTGAAAATTAACTAAAACTGGTTGCAAACTTGCACTATTTTGAAATTACGGTTAACAGTGCGCATTGAATTGGTCCTATATGCGAGCGACAGCTATAAGTGCAAGTATCGATTTGTGGCTGATGTGAAACATGAGTTTTGATATGCATAACCTAAACATTCACATAAAAATAAGCAATTGTACGATAAATGTTAAATTCTACTCCAAATGTTTAACTATTTTACTGAGATCTAACATGGTGTTTTTTAGATTTGTAATACCCCAGAAAATTGTGTGTTGTGCTCACTCGTCGCAGAGACGTTGACAAACTCGAAACGTAGAAAATTTGCTATGAGAAAAAATAGAACTTATTTACTTAGCTACTTTTTTCAGTTCGTTATAGATAGAGGAATTAGCTTTGTTAGTACAGAGAAACCTCGTTGTTGCGTTCCCTGTTTATGTCTATTTCCTGTATCTTTCAATTTTTTTTGGATGGTCCCAATAAATATTCTATATAAACAATGTTAAAAAAACCAGTATACTACGTCCTTCAATAATTAATTTAGCCGCATCCATCGATCAGATATTCTGTCGGAAAACCAAAATATATTCGGAACTATTGTTTATCTGTGAAATAACTATCTTAAAACCGTACTTCCAAAATTCAGTAGCGCCAAGAGCAGGTAAACAGACACCCCCTAACCTCAAATGCTAGTGTACACAAGTAGTTGTCGTGAAACGTTGCAATTGTTAATAACTGCATAATTTATTTTTGATAATTAAATTACTATTTGTTTCAAATTACTCACGTCGAAAAACAGGTAAAACATAATATTTGCAGGCACTTCTTTGTTTCAAGTCAGTACATGAAAATTCGCGCAAATAAAACACGTAGGTATAATGGGNTAATATTTGCAGGCACTTCTTTGTTTCAAGTCAGTACATGAAAATTCGCGCAAATAAAACACGTAGGTATAATGGGTGTGGTATGGATCAGGACCAAACATTAATAATGGACGGAATGGATTTGAATTTTACTCTGGCTCCACAAAGGAAACGTAATAATTTTTAGGTCAGTGCTGTAAATAACCATGTAAATTACAAGCATTAAAGGGGAACAGTATGTTTTCACGGATTAATTCTGTTACGATAAAATTACGCTAGTAATTTTTTTTAAGAGTAATGCAGTGATATCAACTGTCACACAAGATGGCGAATGTTGTCAACTAAGCCGATTGCGTTTAATTTTGCAAAATTTAAAAGCATTTAGCGGGCAACTAAATTTTTAGCGTGAGTAAAATATAATTTTAAAAAATCTGAATTTTACATGTCAAATTCAAAAAACTGTGTTAAATTTGCCTCCAAAGAAGAGTAAAAAAAATATAAAATGCAGCATTAGTATGATGAAACTACGTATAATACTTTATTACTGTACTTAAAATTTAACAATTTTTAGCACGTTTCTATTTTAAATTATTGTTTTTGATTTAAAAAAATGTTTATTTTTGCCACTTTTTTACATTTGACAGAAATTTAGTGGATTTTATTTTAACATTTNTTTTTTTTTTTTTTTTTTTTTGAGGTTAGGTTTAACTTTTTGAGGAGCGTGGTCCACATTTTGAGTTTTCCTGCATGCAGAGGTTTTTTCAGTAGGTCCCTTGCAAAACGAATAATAGAGGTTTTACTGTATACAGATTCGGTATGTGTAAGGCCCCCTAAAAGTGGTAAATAAAATTTCCAAATTTCATCATAAAAAACTGTTAAAAGCGATAAAAAAATTCACTTAAAAACATTGAGGCGGAAAATAAAAACATTAAAGTGGTAAATAAAAACTTGACTGTTCGTCATGAATGTTTGAAAATCCAGTGCAAAAAAACTAAATACAATGGAATTGTGTCTTTTAGGTAAATAAACTGGAAATAATATGTAAAAAAACAGGATTTTCACGTTACTGGTAGGGATGGGTCGAATAACCAAAAATGTCGATTCCGGTTCCGGTGCCGATTCTACAATTTAAATATCGGTTCCAGTATTCGGTTCTATGTATTTTGAATACTTGCCTTTTGCTTGCAACTTTATTAAATGTTTTATTTAACCGTTATATGGAAGAAATGAATAATAACAAAGTGTGAAGACAAGTTTTAATGTATACAGATAAACTTGTTGTATTACATTTATTTAAAGTTAGTAAATATGTAAAAAATTATTCTTTTTTTACATTAATATGTGGTGATTGTGATATGTTTGGAAAATACTTTAATTAAATAACTCATGGCCCTCAAACCAAAACATTGTGGCGTGCTGTATGTAAAGGTAACCTACAAAAGTTCGTTAAAAGAAGGTCAACAGCTGTGGTGGGCGGCTGGATTTCTTATCTTTTATTGCTTCTTTTATGGTGTCTGGGCGGCCCCTTTTTTTTTTTTGCGTCTTTTACACAGCGACTCTTGGTTTTTTTTTGCCGTGCTGGAATGTGACACCTCGAAAAAAAAAACGTCTCTTCCACCTCTTTTACTCACGGCCCGCGGCCATCCTACCAAACAAAGAAGGCTTGGAGGAATGTATCGATGGGCTAGCAGTGTTGTTTACGGGCTGAGAGTTATGAGAGAGAGAGAGAGAGAGAGAAGGGAGAGGAGTGTTGATGTAAGAGCGAGAGACTAATCCCATACACTTCCCTCCCTACATCCTCCCGGAACAGTTTACGACTACCACTCCTTAATTGTTTTTCCATGTAAAGCACCACCCCAGAATTTTTTTTCCTTTATGTTGGGAAAAAAGGGCCGCTATACATGAGTAAATACCACAGTTATTTTTGTAACAGAGTTTTGCCATTGCCGCTTAGAACCAAGAACCGAGTAATTGTTGTTAACCTAAAATCGGTTCAGAGTCAAACCTCAAGAACCGGTGTAAATTGGAACCGAAGAACCGAACCGACCCATCCCTAGTNTTTCACATTACTGGCTACTGAAAAATTATATACTAATTCAGATTAAAAATATTATTTGATGATTACATTTTGACACAGTACTACAAAATGTAAAAGATACAGTACAGAAAAATATATATACATTTTTGTTTAAACAGAGTTCACTACCGAAACAAGTGTCAAAATGATAAATGCCAATATATGTAGACACAAAAATTAAGACTTCTAACTTAAGAACACACATAATAATTCACCACTAAGTTTTGAAAATGAGAATACCGAAACCTATCACAAAAAAAAACCTATATCTTGTTTAGAACAGTGTCAATTTACATGCCAGCACCAAAGTATTTGGCAAGCATTAGCTCAATGTTGTTCGGTTTTAGACCTGTCCGCAAATCAGTTAAAATGTGGCCATATGCAGGAAAGCCCGCTCACTGTCTGCATTTGATATGGGAATCCACAGCTTGTGACACAAAAGTTGAATGTTGCTCACGTAGACCATGCAAAACATTAAGGACATCAGTAGTTTGCCCTTCTTTCAAAATTCCTGAAACTTGCTGCTGAAAAGTAAGATAGCCTTGCAGGACTTCTGTCGTCGTGAGTGTGTTCAACAAAGCGAGACTTCCTACAGATGCAAATTAAAACTTAATAATTCCATCTTATTAACATAAGCTTGTAAGGAAAATTCACTCAAAATGCTGTATTTTGTGGTTTATATTTGTAATCAGTTTTGGGGTGCTATTGTTTTTTTTTTAAGTAGAAATCTTTTTTTTTGTTTGTGCGAATCACCTTGTACATGTTTTTTGCATGTATCTTTGCGTTGCCATTCAAACCGGCTGTCGCAGTATTTACACATCATCGTTTTGTTTCGTTCATCAAATATGAAGAAACTGTCACTTTTAAATTCCCGTTCATGCAAAGAAATAATTTTTGATATATTAAATAATGTCTCAGTATTAAAATACGTCAACACGTAACAGGAACCCACGCAAAAACAAATAGTAAAGTAAATACCAAATAAATACAGCGCAAACTAGTGTTGTCAACTTAGGTGTATAATCTATACTAGGCAAAGAATTAAAAAGCACCAGGAACAATTCTTTTTTTTAAATACGAAATAGTAATGATTTCGACCTTACACAACAGATGAATTCCAAATTTTATTATTACTGTTTACAAATATACATCCCACGTATAGTATTCCACAGATGGTATCGTGACTTGAGAAAGCAAAAACACAGCAACATGTTACACAAAATTGCGTCTATTAATAAGCATTTTTGGCGTGGCGGCGGGCTAGTGAACTACGTAAGATATATTTCTCTTGTACTGCATTGTGATTATTTTCTCATGTGCGGCATCTATGGCCGAGCTCCAACATGTTTACTTTTTACGCATGCGTGATAAAGGATATTTTGCTTATGAACTCGAGTGAACAAATTATTGCAGGAGTGAAAAGCTATTCATTTGTTCACTTCCCCCCCCCCTCCCCTCAATCTTCTTTTAATGNCTTGTAGTCTTTTTTTTTTTTTTTGTAAAAATGTGCAGCCTATACATGCCGAAATATGGTATTTCGCCACGTAGTGTTAAAATGTGAGTGCGTGTTTGCTTTGCAATACTGTAAACAAAATTTTACTGAAAAACTTGGCTATATTTAGCGCATTTAAGTCAGATTCCATATTTCGCGTAATAACTAAATTTTGTGACGATTTCGCATTTATCGTCGTTTATTCACGATCGCGAAAAGTCCATGGCCTTAGGTATGTTCATAATCTACCGAATGGGACTTGGCTGTGATTGCAGTTGCACTATGTTATTCGGAGCATGTGTGTTCATGGACGTTAACTTACACTGTAAGTTAATTTGAGTAAATTTGTGTCAATGTACATACATTTTATTACCAAAAATGGAACAAAAAATCTAAAAATTCCTTAGTAGATATCATGAAATTATAAAGGAAAATAGCAGCAAACTGAAAACATCAAGGCAATGTTTTTAAACAAATTTAATGTTACATTTTTGTTTTATCATGTCGTAAGTCCAATTTTTTTTCAGCCCCGCATAAAATTTTCCTGGTTCAAAATCTCCAATCTTTCCCAGCTATGTTTTGTTTATGGTAAACACCAGCCTGTTATAATATTATCATTCTACAGTTATTGTGTCTATCAGTTGCGTCTGATGAAAAGATTCCTTTTGTTGTAAAACTTAATGTGTTTTCACTGTGCTATTCTTGAAAACATTTAAATAATTTCATGTGTTTGTGGACATTTATCATGGCAAGTGAGGTTTGAAAATATTTTCGAATAAACTATGTGGACAAAATATGTGTGTGTGCGCGTGCGTTTGTGCGTGCATGTGTGTGTGTGTGCATGCATGTGTGTGTGTGCATGCATGTGTGTGTGTGTGTATATTTTCAATATTATCTCATACGCATCTTTTGAAATTTAAACCATTTGAATCAAAATTGAAAACAAATTATTTTGCAGTTTTCAATGACTTAACTTCAGAAACAACTCATTTCATATACTTTAATCTTTTTTAACAAAATTAATTTCTTCAAGGAAATTTTATACATTTTGCATGCTGGAGTTGTTGCAAAACCAGGGCAAAATTTAATTAAGGAGTTAAATTTATATTTTAGAAATTCTTAAATTTATAATCAAATCACATGCATACTTGCTTTTGATGTCGAGAACATTAATCAAATTACAGTACAAGCTTTATTTGTGCACTTTTAATTTATAATCCAATTTTAATTAGCATTTGCTGTATTTTGCAACTTATAGTATAATGTGACAGGTTATGTGTATGTTTTAGGTTATTGCCTGTGTGGGTCAGCAGAACGTTGAAGGAAAACGAATTCCTTTTGGATTTCGGAAAAGAACTTTGCCTCATTTCATTAAAGATGACTATGGTCCCGAGTCTAGAGGCTTTGTGGAGAATTCGTACCTGGCCGGGCTGACTCCATCAGAGTTTTACTTCCATGCCATGGGTGGCAGGGAAGGTCTCATTGATACTGCAGTGAAGACTGCAGAAACAGGTGATGTAGTGGTAACATGATTGCAAAAGATATACTACAGTATTTTGGATACGAATTTACACATCTTAGCTTAGTTTCCTGTGAAAAAAATTACACCACTTACCCATAACAAATAACAATGAAGGAATTTTATACAAAAGACGTTTATCTTTTGAAAAAAATTATTTCAGTAACGTTTATTTTTACTCCAAGAAGCAGTTGAAAATGTTTGCACCCTGTAAAATGTGCAGCTGTATTTACAAATATTTTCGGTTACAAGGAGATATAAAGTTTATGCTTCTGGAGTATAATTTTATCCATAAAATCTCTATTAATTTATATTAATATGTCATATAAAAATAATTTCGATTTTATGCAGGATATGGTTTAAACACTTGTTTTTGCAGGAGGAAAAAACAGCCCTTCGACACAGAATTTCTAGAATTTTTTAGGGGTTAAAATTTATCAGTTAAGATTCTTACAAGCATAGCAATTTTACAGAGTTATTCTCATAAAGGAGTTTACTGCATGTTGTGAGAAAACATGGGCTTCTCTTCTGCACACTTCAGTTTTTATGTAGAAAGAATTCAAGATTTTCCTGCATGTCAACACCATTAATATAGGTTGACACATGAGAATTGATGGTGTTGTAAGTTGACAGCGAGAATCGATGGTTTGCAGCATCTATGTGAACAATATAGTTAATGTGACTCAGCAATTGGGATGATTTTTAAGAGTTTTATTTGATAAACAAAACCTTATTTAGGTTGGAAATTGTTAATCTAATCAATACTTTTATGTAAAGCTTGTGTATGGACTAGATTTGTTCCGATACCATGTCTACCTATACCCCAATACCAATGCCGATACCAATGCCCGTCCCGCTTGCTCGTTTCTAAGCTTGCAGTTTTCAACATATTTTGATGTGTGTTACAATGGGTCAGGTGCTTGTTTAAATTTGATGTGGTGAAACAGCTTTGATCTTTACCACCCCCGAGACATTATTTTACCACATTGGTTGCATTTTGCTTTACTTACGTCTGTCAAGTCTTTAGAAAAGTATTTCCACACACTAGGCATTTTAACGCAGTATGTAATAATTTATAGGTGCCAAAAAATGCATTTCACGCTTAAAAAAAATGTGATAAACAAAAAACAATCAGGATTATGCTCAGATAGTCAGATGCTCAGTTTTTTTTTTTGCAGAGTCGTGTCTGCTAGCGTCAAGTATTTAATGATCAGACATGTAGACTTAATAAGTTTTACCAATAGCCCATACAGACGGTAATTGCATACGCCGGATTTCAACTTTGATCAATTCTGCTTCTTTTCACTTGCTCGTTTGTAGTAATGTATTGTTCCTCTGATTTATTTATGTTTTTATGCGCATCATATTGCAGCTCGTCATCTGGAAGATAAATACTTTACAACAGTTACATGCTGCAATATTTATTTCCAGCAGTGAAAGCTATTTTTTAAATATTTTTAAACAGCTCACAATATGTTCGTTTAAGTATAAAGCATACATTTCAGTTTTGCGTAGTTACGTTTTTCATGCCAGACAGTAATAATAATAACAGGCAACAAAAAAAATTCCAAACATATACGAGCAAGATTAGAGAACCTATTGGTGGTTACAGANTTTGATGTGTGTTACAATGGGTCAGGTGCTTGTTTAAATTTGATGTGGTGAAACAGCTTTGATCTTTACCACCCCGAGACATTATTTTACCACATTGGTTGCATTTTGCTTTACTTACGTCTGTCAAGTCTTTAGAAAAGTATTTCCACACACTAGGCATTTTAACGCAGTATGTAATAATTTATAGGTGCCAAAAAATGCATTTCACTCTTAAAAAAATGTGATAAACAAAAAACAATCAGGATTATGCTCAGTATTTTTATTGCAGAGTCGTGTCTGCTAGCATCAAGTATTTAATGATCAGACATGTACACTTAATAAGTTTTACCAATAGCCCATACAGACGGTAATTGCATACGCCGGCTTTCAACTTTGATCAATTCTGCGTCTTTTCACTTGCTCGTTTGTAGTAATGTATTGTTCCTCTGATTTATTTATGTTTTTATGCGCATCATATTGCAGTTCGTCGTCTGGAAGATAAATACTTTACAACAGTTACATGCTGCAATATTTATTTCCAGCAGTGAAAGTTATTTTTTAAATATTTTTAAACAGCTCACAATATGTTTGTTTAAGTATAAAGCATACATTTCAGTTTTGCGTAGTTACGTTTTTCATGCCAGACAATAATAATAATAACAGGCAACAAAAAAAATTCCAAACATATACGAGCAAGATTAGAGAACCTATTGGTGGTTACAGAATAGTTCTCAGTGCAGCCGCAAGAGGTCAACGTATTCGCGAATGTGATTGCGAATGCAAATATTGGCTTTTTCAATATGGCGCCAAAAGCATGTGCCCACGAACTCACATTTTGATTGTGCGTTAGGACCGGCCATGTTTAAACCGAAAGTAGCAGATACTGCACGAAGTAAACAAACCGTGATTGCTCGCTCATTGAATGAAGTTAGTTGCTAATAGTTTTTTTGTAAAGATTTGTTTTGAGGTTACTTACATTTATTTGTAGAATTTCTAGAGAAACTATTGTTAAATTGTTATACCGTGATTAGTGATATTTCAACATGAGATAAATTGTACGTTGGCGAAGTTTGGACTTATTTTACATTATGTGATGCTGAAAATGTGAATTGCAAAATATGTAATAAACAATACTCGCGCAAAGGAAGATAACCTAGTGCTACAAGAAATCACCTGGAAGCTATGCATAAAAATAATGAAAAGCGGAATGCTTCTACAACAAATGCTTTGGTGTCCTCTTCGCGATCATGCACTAAAACCGACTTAAAACAAATGTCTTTTACTGATTGCGTCGAAAAAATTAAAAAGTGGAATAATAACAACGCCAAGTCTGTGGAAATTGACAATTTAATAAGCGAAATGATTGCTTTGGAGGACTTACTTACCCTTTAGTTTTGTGGAATGTGTTGGATTTGTCAGATTGATGAACCACCTATGTCCGTCGTATAATTTAAAAACTGGACATCATTTGACTTCGTTTATAAGCGAGAATTTCTACGGCAAGGTAAAAGATAAAGTTTTGGAATTAATCAAATAATTTGAAAAAATGGTGTTTACAACTGATATCTGGTCTAATTCTTGTTCAGGAGTGTCGTTGCTGAGTTTTACATGTAACGGCATAACAAAAGAATTTGAAAGAAAAATTATTGTGTTAGAAGCAGAGGTATTTAACGATGGCCAGCATACTGGTGAAAATATAGCTATAAAACTTGAAACCATGTTGTCATCATGGGAAATACCTAAAGAAAAAGTGCAATGCATTGCTAGGGGTGGTGGTACTAAAATGAAAAAAGGTGTTTCCTTGTTATTCATTAAAGACATTGATTGTTCATCACACCTAATTTAACTGTATGTCAAGGAGGGGTTTAAGGCACAAGGTTCCATTATTGCAGTGATTACAAAATCTAAAAAGATGGCAACACATTTTCACCACTCAAATATTGCTCAAGATCAACTTGCAGCTCTACAAGAAAGACTCAATCAACCAAAGCTTAATATTATACAAGAGTGTGTTACAAGATGGAATACCAACTTTTATTTTTTAGAGCACATTTTGAAAAACAAAGATTTGTTGTGTCTATACACTTTCACAAATAACAAAATTTCACAACTAACTTCCTAAGAGTGGATAATTATGGAAAAACTAATAACTTTGCTCAGACCTTTTGAAGAAATTACAAAAGAACTAAATGCAGCCAATATTTTTATATCTTTAGTAATTCCATTATTGGCCACCTTGGTAAAGATAATTGATGAATTTGATGTGACTGACTAATGTATTGGGAACACGATTCTCGTTCTAAAACAAGAACTAACTCACAGATTTTCTCATTTGGAAAATGACGTATTGTTTGCTACGGCTACTTTCATTGACCCAAGATACAAAGTGAAATTTTTCAAAAATTCTTCAACCAAAGATTAAGTTGTGAAAACTATTTTAGAATCAATTGGAAGCTATGAATCAAGCCTATCTTCTTGTTCAAATTATAAGTGTGCCAGAATTACTAATCATGGAATTGAAACCTCTGGATCCAGTGCCTGTCTATCAGAGAAATCTATATCTTTAAGAGACACCATGAAATTGCTGATAGATTCCAGTGAAAGTGAAGGAAGTCCAAACCTTATAGAAGTTTTGATAAAAAAAACCATTAATTAATATTTAGTGGATAATCGTGCGGAAAAAGATGTAGACCCATTTACATGGTGGAAGGTGAATAATAAGAAGTATGGTATTCTTTCTCCTATAGCCAGGCAATATTTAGTAACACCACCCACTAGTGTACCTAGCAAAAGAGTTTTTAATGGGGCTGGTCTTCTTCACAAACCCCACCGAAATAGGCTTCAAGGAGAAAAGGCATCAAAACTTTAATTTTTGAAGTGTAATATTCCTCTACTCCAATTTAATTACTAAGTATTTTATGAAATTTGCATAACTTACTTAAGTATACTTAGTAATTAAATTGTAACTTAATTACTATTATATTTTTTATAGTTTATTATTATTATTTTGAATTCAGGAAGAAATGTTAAATGGTTGTGTTAAAAATAATATTACTAGAACCAAAGTTAAAATTAACATTATAATTTTGTTTATTTTTTATTTTAATTAAAAAGAAGAAATGTTTTTGTTTGCTTTCTCAAAAAAGATATTGTACACTTCATATATAAGTAATAGATTTAATGTACAATATAAATACATATTATTAATAGTAGATTAGATACAGAGAGATCTCGTAGATTGAAAATTATTTAGATACCTATCAAGTTGCATTTGTGTTCTCACAAAAAATCACATTTAAAGTTCATTAGTTTAATTAAAAATGTGCTAACATATTTAGCTCCATTGTTGTGTGTTTAAGAAGGTCTAAATTTAATTTAGTTATCATACAATTGTTATTTTAGTTTGCAAGTTTACGTAAATACCTACTTAAATTTGATTTTTGCTTAGATAAATAAGAATAAAAGATTATTAAAAGCGTCTGTATGTACCTAATGAGTAACATCNATTTGATTTTTGCTTAGATAAATAAGAATAAAAGATTATTAAAAGCGTCTGTATGTACCTAATGAGTAACATCAAGACTGTTCCCCAATTAAAACTTTTTATTAAAATATAAATACCTAAATAAAAATATTATAAATCTTATTATCAGTTGCATTGTTATTTCATAAATATATTCATTTTTCATTGCCAAATACATTTGCAACATATTTGCAGATACGAATGCGAATATTCGTTACTTCACTAGTATGGACATTTAATTAATCCCATTTTGGAAGACAATAGGCAAAATAATCTTAATTGTACTGAAAGTTAACATAAATTTTGTATGTTAAAGCGAGATATTTTCACGTATTTATATAGGGTATTTGAATGGGAGTTAAAAATTGTATGTTAAAGTGAAAGATATTTAAATTTTAGATTATGTTGTAATGCAATTGTACTGTATTCATAATAACCTCTTTTCTTAGTGGAAAATAGAGTATTTTATTTTTTTGCCTCCATTGAGTGTAGTTCTGTTGGTGTCGGGTGTCGGAGGCCTTTCTCCGCAGAGGGCTGAGAAGCAGGAACCCTTTCAATGGTGATAGAGCTGGCAAGAGTGGATTGTGTGGTAGTGATAGAGATTCTCACCCTCTCAACATGGAACAGGGTTTGTCATATCTCTGGTCTAGTTTCTGTGCAAGCTGGACTAAAGCTCCAATGGTAGCACAGCTGGTTGGGAGTACTAGGTGGCAGGTGACTTTTACTTTTGGGTTTGGGCGAAGTTCCTCAGGTTTGCATTTAAGCTATGTTGGTGGGAGGTGAGAGATGGCCCATGGCACATGAAAACAGACGGTACGCAGACTCCCTGGGTTCTCCCTCTTCATTTCTGCACTTGTGGTTGGATACTGTCGGGCCTNCTTATTTTACATTATGTGATGCTGAAAATGTGAATTGCAAAATATGTAATAAACAATACTCGCGCAAAGGAAGATTACCTAGTGCTACAAGAAATCACCTGGAAGCTATGCATAAAAATTAGTATAATGGGAAAATGAAAAGCGGAATGCTTCTACAGCAAATGCTTTGGTGTCCTCTTCGCGACCATGTACTAAAACCGACCTAAAACAAATGTCTTTTACTGATTGTGTCGAAAAAATTAAAAAGTGGAATAATAACAACGCCAAGTCTGTGGAAATTGACAATTTAATAAGCGAAATGATTGCTTTGGAGGACTTACTTACCCTTTAGTTTTGTGGAATGTGTTGGATTTGTCAGATTGATGAACCACCTATGTCCGTCGTATAATTTAAAAACTGGACATCATTTGACTTTGTTTATAAGCGAGAATTTCTACGGCAAGGTAAAAGATAAAGTTATGGAATTAATAAAATCATTTGAAAAAATGGCGTTTACAACTGATATCTGGTCTAATTCTTGTTCAGGAGTATAGTTGCTGAGTTTTACATGTAACGGCATAACAAAAGAATTTGAAAGAAAAATTATTGTGTTAGAAGCAGAGGTATTTAACGATGGCCAGCATACTGGTGAAAATATAGCTATAAAACTTGAAACCATGTTGTCATCATGGGAAATACCTAAAGAAAAAGTGCAATGCATTGCTAGGGGTGGTGGTACTAAAATGAAAAAAGGTGTTTCCTTGTTATTCATTAAAGACATTGATTGTTCATCACCACTATTTTAACTGTATGTCAAGGAGGGGTTTAAGGCACAAGGTTCCATTATTGCAGTGATTACAAAATCTAAAAAGATGGCAACACATTTTCACCACTCAAATATTGCTCAAGATCAACTTGCAGCTCTACAAGAAAGACTCAATCAACCAAAGCTTAATATTATACAAGAGTGTGTTACAAGATGGAATACCAACTTTTATATGTTGGAGCACATTTTGAAAAACAAAGATTTGTTGTGTCTTTACACTTTCACAAATAACAAAATTTCACAACTAACTTCCTAAGAGTGGATAATTATGGAAAAACTAATAACTTTGCTCAGACTTTTTGAAGAAATTACAAAAGAACTAAATGCAGCCAATATTTTTATATCTTTAGTAATTCCATTATTGGCCACCTTGGTAAAGATAATTGATGACTTTGATGTGACTGACTAATGTATTGGGAACACGATTCTCGTTCTAAAACAAGAACTAAGTCACAGATTTTCTCATTTGGAAAATGACGTATTGTTTGCTACGGCTACTTTCATTGACCCGAGATACAAAGTGAAATTTTTCAAAAATTCTTCAACCAAAGATTAAGTTGTGAAAACTATTTTAGAATCAATTGGAAGCTATGAATCAAGCCTATCTTCTTGTTCAAATTATAAGTGTGCCAGAATTACTAATCATGGAATTGAAACCTCTGGATCCAGTGCCTGTCTATCAGAGAAATCTATATCTTTAAGAGACACCATGAAATTGCTGATGGATTCCAGTGAAAGTGAAGGAAGTCCAAACCGTATAGAAGTTTTGATAAAAAAAAACCATTAATTAATATTTAGTGGACAATCATGCGGAAAATTATGTAGACCCATTTACATGGTGGAAGGTGAATAATAAGAAGTATGGTATTCTTTCTCCTATAGCCAGGCAATATTTAGTAACACCACCCACTAATGTACCTAGCAAAAGAGTTTTTAATGGGGCTGGTCTTCTTCACAAACCCCACCGAAATAGGCTTCAAGGAGAAAAGGCATCAAAACTTTAATTTTTGAAGTGTAATATTCCTCTACTCCAATTTAATTACTAAGTATTTTATGAAATTTGCATAACTTACTTAAGTATACTTAGTAATTAAATTGTAACTTAATTACTATTATATTTTTTATAGTTTATTATTATTATTTTGAATTCAGGAAGAAATGTTAAATGGTTGTGTTAAAAATAATATTACTAGAACCAAAGTTAAAATTAACATTATAATTTTGTTTGTTTTTTATTTTAATTAAAAAGAAGAAATGTTTTTGTTTGCTTTCTCAAAAAAATATTGTACACTTCATATATAAGTAATAGATTTAATGTACAATATAAATACATATTATTAATAGTAGATTAGATACAGAGAGATCTCGTAGATTGAAAATTATTTAGATACCTATCAAGTTGCATTTGTGTTCTCACAAAAAATCACATTTAAAGTTTATTAGTTTAATTAAAAATGTGCTAACATATTTAACTCCATTGTTGTGTGTTTAAGAAGGTCTAAATTTAATTTAGTTATCATACAATTGTTATTTTAGTTTGCAAGTTTACGTAAATACCTACTTAAATTTGATTTTTGCTTAGATAAATAAGAATAAAAGATTATTAAGACCGTCTGTATGTACCTAATGAGTAACATCAAGACTGTTCCCCAATTAAAACTTTTTATTAAAATATAAATACCTAAATAAAAATATTATAAATCTTAGAAGTTGCATTGTTATTTCATAAATATATTAATTTTTCATTGCCAAATACATTTGCAACATATTTGCATAATTTAATGTGAATGCGAATATTAAAAAACATGCAAATATTTGCAGATACGAATGCGAATATTCGTTACATCACTAGTATGGACATTTAATTAATCCCATTTTGGAAGACAATAGGCAAAATAATCTTAATTGTACTGAAAGTTAACATAAATTTTGTATGTTAAAGCGAGATATTTTCACGTATTTATACAGGATATTTGAATAGGAGTTAAAAATTGTATGTTAAAGTGAAAGATATTTAAATTTTAGATTATGTTGTAATGCAATTGTACTGTATTCATAATAACCTCTTTTCTTAGTGGAAAATTGAGTATTTTATTTTTTTGCCTCCATTGAGTGTAGTTCTGTTGGTGTCGGGTGTCGGAGGCCTTTCTCCGCAGAGGGCTGAGAAGCAGGAACCCTTTCAATGGTGATAGAGCTGGCAAGAGTGGATTGTGTGGTAGTCATAGAGATTCTCACCCTCTCAACATGGAACAGGGTTTGTCATATCTCTGGTCTAGTTTCTGTGCAAGCTGGACTAAAGCTCCAATGGTAGCACAGCTGGTTGGGAGTACTAGGTGGCAGGTGACTTTTACTTTTGGGTTTGGGCAAAGTTCCTCAGGTTTGCATTTAAGCTATGTTGGTGGGAGGTGAGAGATGGCCCATGGCACGTGAAAACAGACGGTACGCAGACTCCCTGGGTTCTCCCTCTTCATTTCTGCACTTGTGGTTGGATACTGTCGGGCCTNTGAAAACAGACGGTACGCAGACTCCCTGGGTTCTCCCTCTTCATTTCTGCACTTGTGGTTGGATACTGTCGGGCCTGTGCATGGACTCCACAGCCTCTCTCTTCCACCGCCCAGCCCGATGGCGTGCCATAAAGGGATGTCAAAGAGAGAGAGGCTCGAGCGGGTGTCCAGTAGGAACGGGCACAGTTGCATCACCTTTCTGAGCAGATGCCTGGACGCAACCTCAAGGAACACACGTACTTCGTGGTGTTTCCAAGTAAACGCTGAAGGGTAAGGTGCTACTGATTCACGTGGATCTGGTTTTGGTTAACCAAGGTTGTGAAAGAACACAAGAGTAACAGAAGGCCGAGCAGCCTTCCCACAAACCATTCATGCAACAATAATAATTATTAATTTACCATTTATTTAATTATTATTATGGGTCAAATAAAAAGTCTTTAAATTGTTAAAGAAAAATTAATAGTAAACTTACTTTATCTCTATTCATAAACATATATTTGATTTCGCTTCTTGTATATAGAAATGATTAATTGTAATCCTTTCAACATACATGAGCATTAATTTGTAGTTGTTACACTTGTATTACTTTTAAAATTACAATATTCATTAACACATGATTTCAAACAATTTGAGAAGAGCAATACCAGATATCATGCTTCACACTATGATGAAGGGTTCAAGAAGGAAGAAGGGCATGCTTTATACCAGCGTGATGGAACACTATTAGTATGTATTGATATGACAAAAGATATGTGATTGGAATTCCATTTTGTAGGCTGTCACAATTAGTGTTTACAGTATGATGAAATAATGTATTCACTTAACAAATATGAAGCTTGAAAATATGTTTAACTGGAAAATATAAACATTATATAACAAATTAAATTTGGTTAAATATATTCCCAAGATAGTGTTGACACGTGCCGAAGTTTTAGCCTTAAGCTTATCAGAATGCAGATATTGTGTTGCTTTACCTTAACTGTATTCTGTGTCCCGACAAACAGCGTTTGTATTAACGTCTTATAAAACAGACAAGCGCCATTTGTTTACGTTAACATCTTGGTTAAAGTGAAGCTGAACTTTAAGCTACAATAATATTATTATCCTTAATGTAATTAAGGAAGTAATATTGTCTGTATAGCTTTAAAGATTATGTCTGTAAGAAATATCACCTAATTGTAATTGCCAGAGAAACATTCTGTGAGGAGTAAGTTGCTATCTGTTTTGCTAAGAACATTCCATGTAATAAATTTTGTGTAAATTAAGTAAAAGTATTATAACCATGTTGAAATTTGTAATTAAGTAATTGTTTAATTTACTTGTAACTCTTTAACGTAATATGTTTTTGTGCACTGAAATTTTATTTTTTAATACTGGAAGCATTGTCCATTGTACTTTTGTTTTGTTACCTTGGCCATAAGAGGGGTCTGGGTGGCCTCAAGGTGGAACCCCAGTGTCCACATGCTCTTCACACCCACTCACCCTCCTAACGACGAGGGGCCAAAATACACTCAGTGTCGCTACCGCTAACCAATTTTCCTTGCTTGGGGCCGAAATATGCTCAGTGGCAACGGAGGATTTCTTACCTTCCGTTACACCTTGTTTTGCTACCCAAAGGTGAAATATGCTCAGTGGTTGCAAGATGCACCTCAAAACCTCCTGTCAGTGGGGCCTTGTCAGAAATACACTGAACCACTGTCAACCTATACCGAGGCACTGGAGCTGAAACACACTCAGTTGCTATCCCTCTACCTCCTACTCCAACCACCAGGGTGCAGGCCTATGTGGACGTTGGGAAGGCACCCCATNCTCAGTTGCTATCCCTCTACCTCCTACTCCAACCACCAGGGTGCAGGCCTATGTGGACGTTGGGAAGGCACCCCATACCTCGCTGGAACAAGTGCTCGTTGTTGCACATGCCGCTGTCCATTACCGGTTGTGTGAATCCCGTTCATTGCCACGCAGTCGTGGTGTTAGAGTAGATAGGGTGTTTTCAGAGCTTTCCAGTGTTATTTGTAAGTAAGTGTTCCTAAGCCAGTGTAATGCGTGTGTAAATTGTACTAGTTGCCAGTGTGGTCAGTAAAACCCAGCAGAACTACTAGCAAGTGTGTTTTTCCTCATTTCGGCTACTCCACCCGCCTATATTCTTGCATTGAGAAAATGTTTAAAGGAGAAAGCCATTTCAAAAAGACGTGACGCTTCCGGGCCTTAAAGTGATTGTCCTCGTAATTTATTTAGTTATCACGAACCGTGCCCTGCACCTTCTACCATGCTAGAGGAGTTCGCCAAGACTACAATTACTAACAAGGCCAGCCCGCCTCCTACTCCCACGAGGCTCCAGCACATCAAGCTTGGGAATATTAGGAGGTACTACGAGCGGCAGCTGCCTCCGCTCATCCTGCCGATCAAAACTCCGGAAAAGGACCACCGCCCCTGCCCCATACACGGGTGTGTGAGGCAATTTCATAAAGAACTATTATAGCTCCAGCTAAGCACTCTTTACTTCAGCTTCTGGACGTGGTAAGCGAGAATCTGATCTCTGCCTAGTGCACATAAAAACTCGAGGGCAGGTATCGCCCAGACACTTATTAGATAACCGTGGCTATTCCCCGGTTCTCTTACCACACTCATCCGCAGGGAACTGTTATACTAATACCCCGGCCAGGCCTCCCTGTGTCGGATACACCTGCGCTACCTGCCCTAGGTGCAGGTATAGCTGCAGCCGTCAGCAGTGCCAATGACACTGTCAAAACAATAACTGGAATTAATTTGTTTAACAAAGGTAACATATGTTTATAGGTACAAACAATAATAAAAAAAAAGGAGTGGCGGTGTTCGGGAAAACAAAGTTTTGCCATAACATGTCCGAAAAGGACACAAAAGAGCAAATGACAGAGTGCTGTAAAAAAAATGGCACACAGTTTCGAGAGTAATGGGGGGGATTTCCTGATAGGGAAGGAGATTCTGGGCAACATCTTGGAGGGCGTTGCCTGCACAGTACATGTCTCCTTACTCAATGTTATTGGAGAGGGTGAGGTGACCGCTGGCACTCTTGAGTCTCCAAGGAATGGTTTGCGAACTGTGTACCTAATGACCACTATCCAGCACGCCAAATACCCTGCAGAAAGCGACAACTGCAGCAATGCACACCTTTCCACTATTGGCAGGCAAGACTGTATTATTGCCATATCCTAACCAACATCACAAAGTGGGATACTTACTTCTAAAGTCTGAAGGGCAACGGTGTTGGGAATGGGGTGAAAGATTATCATTATGTGTGAGGATGAAAGGAGATGATAGCGCGAACAAGGGGTTTCAAGCAAAAGAGAGCCGAGTGAGAATGCAGGCAAACTTGTAATATGTCTGGTTTTTTGGTGAACCAATTTCACACATACCCAGCCTGTATGCCTTCCGAAGCTTGAGGGGTCATGCCTTAGTTACCCTCCAAACTGGTACTCTGGGGTTGCACATTCGTCTCAANGGGGGCTGTGGAAACTGGCGGTACTCTTGACTCCAGTAGAAAAGAATAGCCAAGTTATTACAGCTTGTGAACTTGCAAGTCTTTAATTGCTTGGGCAGCGTGACATTCCGCAATTGTAGCTGGTGGAGACAGCCCCGAACCCTGGTCTGCAGCCTCTATTTATATTCCAGACCCTTGGGTATGTGAGGAGGGTATCGATAGAGATGGAAAAATTGGTGTAGGCCGCCAGCAGGGTTGTGAGAGGGCACAACAGCTACCCCTCTGTGGCTAGTGGTGGGAGGGGAAGTAAACTGGCACTCACCAAAATGGGGTAGTGTTGTGCTGCAGGCAGTCTGCCTACGGGTGGTGGCAGGTGGCCCATTCTGTCCCCTCCTGGCTTCAAAGGTATTTATGCCGTGTATGGCCTAATGTCTCTTGCTTGGGGCGTGGGGGGAGCTTCTGCTGTAGCTGAGGCTAGAGTGAGTATGGGACCGTCACCTATGGCGTGTCAATTTCTTTTTGTGGGTGGCCCTGCTATGTTATTTCAATATAAAGTATAAAGGAGGTAGGTTAAGTTGCACTGTAGTTCGCCGTTATATACCAACATGACGTAAATACTATTTTATCTTTTTAAATTAGTTACATCATTTACATTGGACCATATGGTTAATACTAGATATGGGACAGTTCCAAATATTTTCAATGCCGATACCCGATTCTCTATTCCCTGTCGATTCTAGATTCTTTTCCAATTCTCAATTCCTACGATTAACAACTGATGGGACTTTTAACATACAAAAACTCATTGCCATTCACAGTCAAAACTATTCATTTTAAGTTCACAAAAAAATTTTAAAGGCTTCGAAATTAAACAACACTGTGGAAAAGTGCAGAAAAGTTGCAGAAATTATTTTATTTTATATCAAATAATTATTGCAACAGCTTTTTAACAATGAGCTTTTCCTATCTTCAGAAAAATGTTGGCACAAATTTGCAAACCTATGAATTAGGGCCTGCAACTGGGAAAAATATATTTAAATACAATACTTACACTAGGTATATTAAAACACTGAGGCATTACTGTACAAATACAATCCACAAATATTTTTTGGTCAGAAAAACAAGCTTTCGCACCCTCTAAGCATCTAAAGCATTTTAAATAACACAGCACAGCACATGCAAACCACTTTTTAAATTATTGGTACAACAAAATACTACGACTTGTACAACAGTGGCCTCCTAGTTTTGGAGCAAAATCACTGGAATTGTAATATTTTTAACTTTCAGTGAATTTTTGAAAATTCGTTTTTCAGTGGACCAACGAAGAAAAAAAGCAGCATGCAGGAAAACAATGGATGCGGACTTGGATTCCAGACCTGGGAAATAACGTGCATAACCGCACGTTTACACCAAAAGCCTATCAGTGTTCCTTCTTTGGCCGTACCATGCTCAATCCCTTTTTTAAAATTGCCACAACTGTTTTATTTGCTATAATATTTTTGGTAATCATTATGTGTCGAGCCGTTTTCAAACCTTTGCGATTCTAACCAAACCAGCAACTGATAGTTTCCAATAATAATCACGCCCGTCAAAATATTGCAAAGGCTATAATCTTAAATTCCATTTACAACAAGATGATGTGTTTCATTCTCATTGTCGCCAACCTAAGAGTACAGTAAATATGTAAGAAGAATAACACCACTTGATGCTTTCTCACTGTCGCCAACCTACGAGTGCAGTAAAGACTTAATAAGAAGAATAAGCATAGGCAAAAGAACACTAAAAATTGTTGTGAGATTTAAATAATACTATTGATAGCACAAGTTGTCAGTTATAAGTGTTGTTTTGCATTCACAGTATTCAAAAAGGATTGATGCTTGCAATCCGTTGTGAATGTACCGTCTGTTTTGAATGAATGTTACAGGAAAACAAATATTTTTGCTGCTGTGTGGATGTAACCAAAACTTTGTATTTTCCTATCAAAACCAATAGTTACCGTGGTATATAAAATTTTGTATGTATGGTCCATCGATTCAAAACATTGCGTAGATAAAATTATGTGTGAATTTCAGTTAGTAAGCGAATGAAGCCAATTGGATATTTTATCGTATTTATTTACGGTTGGCCAAAATAACAACTGTGCAACTTAGAATGTTCAAAATTTACGAAAATCAATTCTATTACAAAATATTATTTGGTTATTTTGTGTGTTCTGTATTGCGCAGGTTCGTAAATTAAGTTTGGTTGCCACTTAAAATCGTGATGCTATTAAGCTAATTGGTCATGCAAAGGATAGACTTTATTTTTTTTAGATTCTTGATTCAAATTGTAGAAGAAATGGATATTGGAGTATTTCGAAGAATCAATTTTCCCATCCCTAGTTAATATGAACATAAACTAGTAACTCTGTAGCAAAAAAAGCTCTCATATTAGAGTTTGAAAAATTGTAACTCATTTTATAATTTTGGTCTGAAACTCGACTTGACTCGAAAATCAGACCATACGATTTGATGCAGCACAGGCTACGTCACTATCCAGTCTAGCCTTGCCACAGCAACAGCACCTCCCAAGAAGAGTTGTTAAGTCGTATACGCAACAGGGCGCCCTTGAAGCTCAGGGTTAGCTACAGGCCAGCTGATGCCTCCTGTTGGTCTTGCAACCTGCTTTGCATCTCGGCTCGTAAACTTACCCTTTCAGTCTATGGCCGCGGAGGTGAAACACAGCCCGCTTTCGGACATCTCTGCCACTTTTCCGCCTCCCACTTTTTCTGTGACCTCTCCACTACCCGCACCCCCTGTGCTGGCCCTGTGTCTCGGATACATATATAATATATAAATATATATATACTCTGCAGAACAGAGTTTGAAGCTGACTCTCACAGTTCTGATTTAGAACGTTACTCTTCCCGGCTGCGTAGACACTTCTTCATCCATTAACTGATCCTCGCAGCTCTTGCAGAATATCACTCTGCCCGGACGCTGACTGACATCACTTTTGTCTACCAGCTAGCGCAGCTCCAGTCTAGAATGCCACACTGCTTGCCAGTTCACCAAAGCCTCCCAATCTTCACAGCTACCCTGCTAGACATGCATGTTCTGCCACAATTCAGAGTACCGAACCACTGGGGTCACCCTTGTCCCCTGTGTCTCTGTATCTTCTGAGAGTAGGTCACCTGGGTTGGTATCCTCGAATCACTCTTCAGACCCTACTCAGGGTACAGGCTGGTTGTGTGTGCTTACTGTTTCGGGAATAAACTGACATTAACCAGTTTTGCTGGATTATTACTCGTAGCTACTATTCTTTCACAACCTGCTTCCCTGCTATATCCTGCTTTGTCCAAGAGAACCTCAGACACTCTTGCAGGAGCAGGGACATGCCACCATCCCTATCCCTATCCCTTTCTCGCCAATAGGGATCCCTGTTTCTGTGGAGTAGTGGCCCACTCGACTGTTGCACCCTTTTGTAAGTGCTTGGGTCTTCTGGCAACTTCCCGCCTGCCAAGTCACTTGCTGGAGGCCAGTAGCCTAGCCTACCCACTACACAACACCTGTCTCCACCTTCTTCCTCTCAAGCGGTGCGTGCCTGTATGGAACAGCCATGGTCTTCCCCTCTACACTATCTATCCCTTCTGCCTTGCCAAAGGGCTGGGCGGGATAAGACTTGCCAAACAGGGACTAACCCTGATTGGAAGCCTAGTAGAGGACGGACAGTGTGCTATAGGCTATTCACGGTAAAGTGAGCAGATTTGAAACCCCTCTCATTTGGAATAATAGTCGATAAATATATTTTATTTTAGCTCTGGACATTAACTTCAGAGTGAAGTGGAATATACACACTCTGTTTATTACTTACATGGCAATAGTTATTTAAGTCAGGTGGTTAAAGGATAAAAATTGGCTGAAAGGAAAAAATAACAAGGGTTTCAAAAGTGCTCACTTTATTGTGAACAGCCTTCAAACAGGTGTATTCCCGGAAGTGAGAAGAAGCAGCTTGGCAGAGAGGAAGATAAGTCAGCTCGTCCATTGGAAGCCACAACCTACGCTACGAGCTACTGTGGCACGTCCTCTGTGCCATCTCACCACTGCCTCCTACACCACCAAAGAAGCCAGTAACCTTTAATAGGTCCTGAGCCTCAGACAAGGTGGTTC
Source organism: Clitarchus hookeri (assembly GCA_002778355.1). Lineage (NCBI taxonomy): Eukaryota > Metazoa > Arthropoda > Insecta > Phasmatodea > Phasmatidae > Clitarchus > Clitarchus hookeri. The sequence continues at coordinate 42,837 of NQII01007463.1, forward strand.
GACACTTAGAGCTATTGTCAAGCTACACACATATCTGAGTTCAAACCAGGCCAACTCCCACTAGTGCTCCTTGTGCCCAGCAAGCCATAGTTGAATTGCCAAAGGCACCCTGTACTACTCCCAGTAATAACTCTATCAAGTGGACGCTACCTTCTTCCCAGCCGTCGGAGCAGGGGTGGGGGAAGGCTCCGATGCCAACCAACGCCAGGAACTCCCATTAGGAGAGTCTTCACAGTGCCACTGTTAAGAATTTTTAACCCAATTTGTGTAATTTTTAGTTCACATGTATTTTATTCCTGCAATTGTATGTGTGTGTCTTGTTGATTCGTGTATTTCATTTTGTATCTACACTTGTTTCTCTGCTCTATCTGTTTTCTCTTTTTCACCCAAATCTACGTGAAGTATCACAAAACTCATTCCATACCTTGTGATGAAGACAAATTCTTTAGGGTTATTTTCTTCCTAATATTATTTGATGTTATTGCAACATAACACTTATAAAGTAAAGTAGTGTTATTTGCGTTATTTAATCCATTTGACCCTCCCATTTAGAAATATTTATACAAATTTAACTGTTTTCTTTTAAAAGATCCTAAGTTTGTGCTGACAAGTGCATGGTTATAGGCTACATCCAGCGGCGTCTCATCAAGGCTATGGAGTCCGTAATGGTGCACTACGATGGAACGGTTCGTAACTCAGTGGGGCAGCTGATCCAGTTGCGGTACGGAGAGGATGGGTTGTGCGGAGAGTCTGTGGAGTTCCAGAATCTGCCTACTGTCAAGCTGTCCAACCGATCTTTTGAAAAGAAATTCAAGTTTGATCCCAGTAATGAGAGGTAATCATCTGCTATTTTGAGTATGTACTTTCTAAACATTAATTTTGAAATTATTTAATCTTGGTTTTATACACATGATATGACATACAGATATTCTCTAGTCTTTAAATACATGTAGTCCTTGCTTAGAGTTAAGATTGTCTATTTTATACAAGTGGGGTAAATTTTGACAGTTCTAGAAAGTAGTGTGGCCACAATGTATCCTTCTGCCACAGCTGTTCTTTCAGTAAAGAAAAATGTATAGATGGCTCAACTAAAAAATTTTTTTAATTTCTTTTATTTTCTTGATTCCAATTTTTAATTCCATAAATCACCATTCCTTTTAATAATTATAATATTATATTTGTAATTTTGCATGCTTCATAGCAAACCTGAAACTAAAAATGATGCAACATCCTGACGCTCACGCTATTGGGTCTTGCAGCAGGCGGGTGACATCAAGGTCTCTCCTC
>NQII01007463.1:44168-74223 GCA_002778355.1 Clitarchus hookeri
GAGTCACCGTTCTAATGGGTTTAGTTATCTTGATCACACTGCACCAGACCTTGAGAGATGCACTGGCTAGTGTGGGGCGAGTAGGTACTCATGTCGGGGTGTAACCTGCTGTGAGGTTAATGCGTTTGACCACCTTGTAGGAACAAGCAGGCCAAGCAAAGGTGGTTGGCTTCTTGGGTGAGTCAGTGGCAGCGGCGACACGGCACGTGCTAGATCAGACATTGCGGTGCCCTGGATGTGCTGGTGGCTGACCCTCTTTGGCGAGCATCTTCCTTTTTCCAGGAGCACACCCGGATCCGTACTCTCCAGGACTCCAACCAGGGCTAGCCCCTTCTTGGCTACTTTCCCTTACCCAACCCTATGATGAGGCATAAGAGGGGTGAAAGTACAGAGAGGGGGACAGTGGGTGCTCAATGGGGTAGGCACAGCCTGAACGTTATAAGGAGAGGCCGTCGGATGGGGTAGGTAGTCTGGTCTACTGGCTTTCAGTCAAGTGGTTTGGCAAGTGGGATATTGCTGGCGGAGCCAAGTACCAGACAGAAGGTATCAGTAGCAGGATCAGGGTGTCTACAGCATAGAAAATTTGGTTTAAATTAGCTGAATGGTTCCCAGTATATGACATATCATCACAAACTTTAAAATGGTTATCGTTTTGAAAGCAAGTGCCCGACGTCTAAAACTACAAAAGTCAGTTGTCCTTACTAAGTATTATATGTGTACAAACTTTGGTGAAATTCGGTTTAAGTGTTCAAAAATTGAAAGTGGGGGACACACACGGACAGACACATACATACATACATACATACATACATACATGCACACACACACACACACACACACATACGTATACACACACACTCACACCTCTACTGGACTGGCCGCTTCTGGCAGCAGCAGTCGCTCCAACTCTTGATATGGCAGTACTATTGTTGTGAATCCATGTTGTCATGTGGACAGGAAGTTTAAATTAAGCCCACTTTATAAACAAGAAGTTACTGATAACTAACAAGCCTACTTTCCTCTACATGGGTGCAAATAAATTTTAGTAAAGTTTTTGAAAGCTTATATGGTAGATAGGCATTGACGTCTCATTGACAGCAATATCATTATAGATGAAATAAGAAACATGTGAAACAGTATTAAGACAATTACACGAGTGACTTACCCAGGCTTCGAATTCAGATAAACTCCAAAAATTAAGTTGGCTTGCAACCAACTGCATCACGGAAGTAGGATTTGGAGGATCAACTTCGGATGTAATCAGTCTAATGTTTTGAATGTTAGGGTTCACAAACCTGAAATATTTTCTTGGCTATCATTTTGAAAATAAGTGTCTGAGCCACTAAAACACCTAAATTTTCATGGCCTACCATAACTCTACTTGTGTGAAAAATTTTATGGACTTTGGTTGATTGGTCTCGAAGATATGGCATAAAAGACTTATTTTCCTAAATGGGGCTATCTTACAAAATAGCTTAAACGATACTCTGTGCACAATGTTTGTAATGTTTGTATTAGATAATGTCAATTTAAAAAGTTTGATTGAAGTAGTTAAATTGTCAAATAGATATGTCAAACATATTAAAATATTTATATGGCTGCCATTTTTAAAATCATTGTCTGATCCCATTTAAATCATGTAACTCTACATGGCCTTCTGTAGGTGTGCAACAGTTTGTAGAAATTAGTCCAATTATCCCACAAATATAACAATGTTCAGTTTACTCACGTGACGTTATTTTGCAAAAAAAAATCTGGCAAATGAGGATCTCTGTATGCATATTGGTTAATTGGTCCTAGAGATATGGCATACAACCTCCGTTGGTTGTGTGATAATCTTCATAAATGGAGGGCAAAAAATTTGTATATTAGCACATTCGATTATTGTCATAAATAAAATATACAAAGTCAAATTAAAATTTGTTGCATAGTTTCGTAGATATAACACGCTAAGCTAAAATGTCAGTATACGTGCCATTCTGAAAATAAGTGACTTACTTAAAACATATAAATTGATATACAGTGGAACCGCATTAAAGCGATAGTCGACAATGGCAAAATAAATTATCGCTATAGCAAGTTATTGTTATAACACAAATATATATATATATATATTTTTTGTGTGTACGAGAGTATCGTTCCCAAATTTGCTGTGTGTAATGTACAGTGTTGCCCTTCCGACAAGGAGGTTCTTATGGGCTTCCCTTTTAGATCCTGTGTTTAAAGAATGCCGTAACTATGTGTATGAAGTTTCTGTAACGACCAGCAGACGCGCGCGACATTGTCTTCCTCCTTTCTTCTTCCCCTCCCCCAAATTTTCGGGGTGCCGGATGGAGTTAGTTGCCTACCAATCAGCGCGCTACTTCACTCCTTGTGTCTCTCTTTCACCTACCTCTTCTTCTGTCTCTCCCCCCTTTTCCCAAACATTTTACAATCCTGTCACGCCTCAAAGCAGAGCTTCCACATGTTTAAGTTTCCCCTCCACTTCTTCACATTCATGATGCCGATCGACCTCCAAACCTTCTTTGTTTCTGTGTAAGGCAGAGGATAGCCAGCTTCTCAGGTTGAGAACAAAGAAAGAGGCGACACAGCATTTTTTTTTAGGGGTGACATTCCAACACGGCAAAAAAAACTGAGTCGTGTAAATTAAAAATAAAGCCGGCCGCCACCCCCAGTAGTTGTTAACGGTTTTTTAATGCCCTTGGGGTACCTTTCATCTTACAGCACATCACAAATTTTTTTTTTTTTTTCAAGCTTACTTTCTCAAAACTAACTATTGTTTTCAAGTATTATTGAAAGAATAATAACTAAACAAACTGTTTTAAATCATTAATTATACGCCCTCATCGTCTATTCGCAACTTAAAATATTTTAAAACCAACTTTCCAAACAAACTTTTGCTCGCTCGGCAGTGTGACACCCATGAGGAAATAAGCGTAATTTAACCAAATCAACCCCTCAACATACAAAATAACATATTAGTAAACTTTCAATAGTATTTCTAATTAAAACAGCAACTTAAAATCACTCGTGAAATCATTCTTTAAATACCAGGTACTTAAAATCACAGTTTATGGAAAACTAATTCTTAAATTTTAAAACTTTTTTCGGGTCACGCCTTCACGATTTATGACATTTTTATAACAAACTCTGGCATATAAAATCTATTTTTAATACTTTTAAAACCTGCAATATTCAAATCACCGATTATGAAATAACTTTTTAAATTACAAAAAAAATTTCCTGGGTCGTGCCCTTACGATCTAAAACAATTTTATAACAAACGTTGGCATTTAAAATTTGTTTTTAATAATATAAAAAACCTGCAATATTCAAAAATTCCCATTTTATTTAACAACTAAACTAAAGTAGTCAACCACCTAGACAGTACAGCATAAAAGGAGGGCAGGCTGCTAGCATCTTGCTGCCACCATTCCCCTCCCCCTTTCGGCACTTTTCCCAGCGTACCACTCTTTTCTTGGCCTTGACTAGCTCTGCTCCAATTCGTATCTCTCCCCTCCAATATAATACCATCTTCCTTATCCCTCACATCACCCGCCCGCTCCTCTTACCTTTGCTCCGGCCGATGCGAGTGTTGCCACACAGACTAACAAAGGCTGGCTCACGCTTGGCAACATTTAAAAAATACGATTTTACAAATGTTCCTATCACTATAGCGAAAGGCTTCATTGACAGTTTTTCATTATAAACGAAGTTATGTACCTTTCAAATGATAGGGAAATTTAAAAACTATCGCCATAGCGGATGTGTCGCTATAGGCCATACTCGTTATAGCGCGGTTCCACTGTAGTTTACCACAGTAAAACTTCTGTACCAAATTTGAAAGAAATTGCTTGATTGTTTCCTGAAATATGACAAAAAAACTTATTTCATGTGGGGCTATCTTACAAAATGGCGTAGAAATTAGGCTGTGCATAGATAATTTTGATGGATACAACTGATACTGTCAGCATACAAATTTAAGTTGAAATTTGTTTTGCAGTTTCGTAGGTAAGAAATTCAGAACTAAAAATGTTTATTTGGCCACCATTATGAAAATATGTATGTCTGACCCCACTCAAAATGTATCACTTTACATTGTCTGCCATAATGCAAATGGTTTGCCAAATTTGGTATAAACCTGGTTTTTTTTTTTTTTTATCATCAAATAATTGCAATTTGTCAAGTAATACTATTTTAGAAAATGGCGTACAAAAGAGATTTTGTATGTGCACATTTGATTGTTATAATATATACAGCTATCATACATATAGTTATTATAAGGCCACCATTTTACAAATAAATGCCTGACATACCTCAAACATATCAGTTAATATTACCTATCGCAGTACTACTTGTTTGCCATATTTGGTAGGAATCAGAAAATTGTTTCTTTATATATGAAATAAAAACTTGATTTTATTTGTGTGGCACTATCTTACAAAATGGAGCACAAAAGTGGCTCCGTGTGGACACATTTGATGTGTGTTATATTTACTCCCTGCATACAAAGTTAAAATGGAATTGATTAAATGTTTTTGAAGATATAGCATACTATGCTAAAATATCTATATGGTCGCCATTTTAAAAATAAGTGTCTAACATACTTTAAACATATTTGTACATATCAACTGTGGAAGTACTACTTGATTTCCAAATTTTATAGGAATCTGTTAATTTTGTTATGTAGCACCTTTGTGTCATAAACTTGACCACCCTTACGTAATCTCGTTGAGACAAGAATGGCACATAAATGGAAGGTGGGATCTAGATTCTTGTGTTAGACTAGGGTTTACTACAGAAAGTAAAATATATGGGCGTGCTCCTGTTTTACTTATTACAAAAAAGGTATAAACAATTATTAGGTACACTCATGTTGTGGCTAAAAAATTTTATAAATCACAACATTATGGTTATAAAATTTATATATTATCCATGGACGATTATTGAAGAAGTGAATAAAATAANATCTCGTTGAGACAAGAATGGCACATAAATGGAAGGTGGGATCTAGATTCTTGTGTTAGACTAGGGTTTACTACAAAAAGTAAAATATATGGGCGTGCTCCTGTTTTACTTATTACAAAAAAGGTATAAAAAATTATTAGGTACACTCATGTTGTGGCTAAAAAAATTTATAAATCACAACATTATGGTTATAAAATTTATATATTATCCATGGACGATTATTGAAGAAGTGAATAAAATAAACTACGTGTTTATTTTAAACAGTGGTTTTATTTTTTCATAAAATCTTTCACGCACAATTATTTTTTTTTTTAATAACTTTTTTTGAGTATTAGAAAATTATTTCTAGCAAACTGTAATTTTTTTTTTTTTTTTTTGTTACATTATATTATGTTATGGCTATGTATATATCTATATCGTTGGGTACCCGTAATCACTTCATATGAAAAATTACTTTAACTTTTATTTTAAGTTGAAAACAAAAATAATTTTGTAGTTGAACAGTCCAAAAAATGACACAAACATCAACTGACGTGTCAGAATGAAAGTTCGGAGCCTTCCCGAGCACATGCAGCAGGGAAAAACTAANGAATGAAAGTTCGGAGCCTTCCCGAGCACATGCAGCAGGGAAAAACTTATTTAGAGGTTACCTGATTGCGGAAACTGAAATTCAGACGTTACTGCGGTGCCGGCCAAAAGAAGTGGAATCATGGTCAAAACGACCATGCCACGATTGAGTGTGCAACTCGCATCACAAGGAGGATGAAAAGGTTGGTTGCAAGATTAAACCATTCCTGGGAACCGCCAAAGCGTCGGATAAAAACTATTTCATGTCGAGATGATGAAAGATTCTAAAAGTTAGTAAAGTAAGTTGACTACATGCTGTATGGCGAGAAAACGAAGAAGGAAGTTATCTGAGCGGAAACCTATTTATATCAAGTTATGCTCTGGACTTCATGGTCTTGCATGCCTAATCGATACATAAATTGAAAGTGTAGAAATACATAATAATTCACAAATTATGTTTTTCATTTTGATAATTGATTTAAGAGTTTACACAATATTGTGTACGTAAATAATTAATATACTTAAAGAAAAATATTTCTTTAAACAAGAAACACAAAATACAATACACAGATAAATATTTAAACATTACAAAATTTTCAGATGATTAAATTTGTTTTACAACTTCAAAGAGAATAAACATCAATATTAAACAGAACTGGAGCACGTTCCGATGGGAAAAAGAATTATTTGGCGAAACACCAAATAAATTAGAACATAATTTTTCAGAATTACATAGTCATGAAACGAGTGCCAACAGAACTGGCTCAATTGTTTCCTGAGTAATTACCCAAAAATTTGATTAATTCCTGTAGCACTGTTGTACAAAATTGCTGCCGAAAGTTTTGTTTTTTGACTTATTTGATGCTTCTAATATATATTGTCAGCATTCAAAATTTGTTTGAAATTGGTTAAATGGTATGGTAGTTACACCAAACTAACCTAAAATATTGATATGGCTGCCATTTTTAAAATAAGTTTCAAATATTGTTTAATTACTTATATTTACCGGGCGTATCATAGTATTACTTACGTGCCAAATTTGACAAAAATTGCTTTAGTATTTTTCGAGATACGGCTTATTTTTACATTATGTGCTATCTTTCAAAATGGCCAACAAAAGTGGGTGGTGTTTAGCTTATGTGATGCTTGTAATACATACGGTCAGCATACAAAATTTGGTTAAAATTGGCTAAATGCTATGGTTGCTATACCAAATAAACCTTAATCATTTGTATGGCCGCCATTTTGAAAATAAGTGCCTAGTAGTTTATTTACTTGGACTATCACAGTATTACTTACTTCCTGAATTTGAAGAAAATTGGTTTAGTAGTTTGTGAAATATAACATAAAAGTTTTTTTTTTTTTTTCTCCTCCCAAGTGGTGCTATATTCCAAAATGGCAGACAAAGGTGGTGGTTGTTTGTCGTACATGATACTTGTAGTAGATACTGTCAGCGTACAAGATTTGGTTGAAATTGGTTCGAATGGTTTCCAAGATATAACACATAGCCCTAAATTTTAAAATGGCCACCATTTTGAAAGTAATTGCCCAGTGTGATCAAAAACTATTAAAGTCAGGTGTCCTCTTACTTAGTTCTGTATGTGNGGGGGGACAGACACACTGACAGGAAAGTGATCTCGTAAGCCTTTCTTTCCTTCCGAAAGTAGGCTTTTAAATATTGCCAAGTCTTGTATGTCATTATCATTTCTATATGCACTATCTACATAAGCTATTTTACATGTTCAAAGTTCAAACATTCCGTCAACCTTGATATATAGTTGAACCCCTATTTTATAAGTACAGGATGTAAGGAGGCAGTGAATTTATGAGGCGTTCTCAGGAACCGTTGCAAAATTGCAAAAATTGATGAAATAATGTAAAAATTCAGGATAAAAGGTAAAAACATCACAATGAAAACTTATTAAATTATGTTTGTTAGCCCACAGAAATAAAATATATTGGTTTTAATATTGCTACTCTTTATTTGTATGTAGCAATATGAAAAACAAAACAAAAAACCAAGAAAATCTGTTTAAAAAAGGTGGCAGTGGTGTTTTGAAACGAGCGCACTACACAGCACCTGAAGGTTTAGCCTGCTCTGTGCTGCTCAACATGCGATGTCACAAACTAATTCTGTCCATCCACNCTGCTCAACATGCGATGTCACAAACTAATTCTGTCCATCCACCCTCTCCCACTCAAACTCCCCCTGTTGGCTATTAGGTATGTTTTTTGATGATTTTATAATTTTTATTTTTACTTGACTTTTTGGTTTTTGAGTGCAGTTTGCATTTGGTATTGATAGGATTAATCGTTGACGACCTGCTACTGTATTTATATTGGATTTACTGTTTTGTGTTGATATTTTGTGCTTCCAATTTGTTGACCCGCACACACACTTTTTTTTTTTTTTTTTTTTTACTACAAATATAAATATCTATGTATTATTTTATGATAAAATAATAATAAGTGACACTTCCTTTGTGTCACTTTGGCTTAACGATGGTGCATAACGATTACTGCACTGCGCATTGCTACACGTTCCTTGCCTGTCAGTTCTGCTTTGCATCATTCCAGCCATGCAGCCAGCTTGCTCGCTCTCTCTTTTTCTCCGTCTCGCTCGGCGTCCCTCCCTTTTGGCCTCCCCTCCTTTGTATGTCTGCCCATGGTTTACTGGCATTTTTAGGACATCCCCTTCCCCCGATGACACGCACACCTGCACCATTGTCAGCCCGACAACAGCCGGCCTGGCAGGCTACACACAGCGTATGCAGTATTCAATTCATATAGCTGTGTTGAGGCATTTTGACAAATGCAAATAAGTTTTACTATCCTATGTCAGTTTATTTATGAAAAGCACAGAGTTAAATTATTTATATACCTACTGTATCCCATGGTAAAATAATTTTTTCTACCAAAAGAAAAATCTGCATATGGATTACACCCTATTTTTGGAAACAAAAAATCCTCATAAAATGTGCGCCCATACGGAGGTAAATACTGTAATATTGTGGAATATAATTTTATTCGGAAGACACCTGTCTCTTAAAATTAATTAGTATTTCATTATTAATTTTTTTTTTTTTTCTGCAAGAAGTTACTGGAAAATAATTTTGCGCTCCGTTAAAGTAACTCGGCGCCCGATGCTTGTTTTTTTTTTAACAACGGACGAAACTGCTTGAAACTGACTTCGCGCTCGCTTAGAGTAACTCAGTGCCCAATGTTTACTTTTTTTTTTGATAAGGGATGGTTGTATTTTCTGTTCCGGGGTGTTACTTTATTTGGGTGACGTCTGTTTATTGAAANGTCTCTTAAAATTAATTAGTATTTCATTAATAATTTTTTTTTTTTTTTTTCTGCAAGAAGTTACTGGAAAATAATTTTGCGCTCCGTTAAAGTAACTCGGCGCCCGATGCTTGTTTTTTTTTAACAACGGACGAAACTGCTTGAAACTGACTTTGCGCTCGCTTAGAGTAACTCAGTGCCCAATGTTTACTTTTTTTTTGATAAGGGATGGTTGTATTTTCTGTTCCGGGGTGTTACTTTATTTGGGTGACGTCTGTTTATTGAAANTTTTTTTTTGATAAGGGATGGTTGTATTTTCTGTTCCGGGGTGTTACTTTATTTGGGTGACGTCTGTTTATTGAAATAATTGAACATTTCGTTTTAAAAAAACTTGTTATTTTTGCACGAGAGATAATTAAAAACTGACATATTATGCACTTTTGGGGTGTCAAAATCTGCCTGCAGCAAATTCGTGAGGGCATCAATTTTGTGAGGCAATTTCCAGGAAGCGGGAGGTCTCGTAAAATCAAGGTCGGGCTATAACTAAGTTATTTCAACACTTTACAAGGCTGAGGACAGAGCTTAACTGCCTGGCATTTAGCTGTCCCTGACCAAGTATGCACTGTGGCATACTCAGTGGTGATGTACTGGTGGAGTTTGATGATGTGCCCAAATTGCCGCTGCAGTGGAGGTAGTAAATTGTTGTTTACCAAGACCAACTGATAATTGATAAAGTGTGTTCCTGGTGTATGCTGTTTAGTCTGCTATTGCAGTCTGGTAACTTGGTGTTGAAGCTGTGGTAACGTGGATTGGTGGAATTCTTTCCATATGTTCACTATTTAAATAATTGTGCATGAAATCAGAATATGATTGTTTGAATTGAGGATCTTTCAGCAAGCTGGCTTCTACATGAGGAAGACGATTGACAGCTTGCTGCCAGCTTACCTTGAATGAGGATGTAGGAATGAAAGGGCAATGATGCAATGTATTTACCTGCACTGTCCCTGGAATGTATTTGCACAAAGTGATCCTCTCACTGAATGTTCTTCTTAGACAGATGTTTTCTTGGAGGAACTTCCTCTATTCCCAGAAATTGTTCATGATCTCTGGCAACAATGGGATTGTGAGTAGAGAAACACAAAATTACTTGAAAGCAGGAAACACCATTGCTCAACAGGACCCATCAGAATCCAACCCATGACAGTTTTCTATACCCAACTTGTGACAGGAGTAACAGCTCACACAGTAGGGCTTGTTTCTGTATTTTGTGAGTTGTGACAAGCATTCATATCATCAGGTTTCTGAGTACTATTACTAGGTATTCCAAAGTGCAGCAATGAATGATTTCAAGAACCAGAACATCTTCAAGAGGACAGTGATGGGCACTTTATCAAACGACTTATTGAATTCCCCGCAGCAATAAAATTTTGAAGTAGACATAGGTAACAATTGGATCATCCCTAGAGGCACGCCCTAAAGAGAAGTTCTCAGATAGCTAATTGTTCTACTGGTGAATTTTCAGTGTTGTTAATAACAAGCATAGAAAAAGGTTTAAAAAGTGAACCAGTTTTTAGGATTCCCATTGAAACTAGTTCGGGAAATTTTCGTAAGAGCCACAAGTGAATTTCCACCCACCTGATTGGTTGACGTTTCTGCTGTTTCCTTGGCTTTAGTAAGTGGATCTATGACCGTCATGATATCAAAATATTTATATCCAAAATCTGCCATACATGTGGCATGGACCTCAAAGTCGAAATCTTTAGTAGTTTAAGCTTTAACAGTTACCAGAGTGCGATTATTTTCCAGTATTTATTGCGGTAAAAATAAAGAGGAATTTGTTACTGGAATTATTAATTTCAAAAGATAAAAAAAAAAATTTATTTGAATTAACTTCCTTCTAATAATCTTTCTTCAATGTTATCTGTAAAGCGAAAGTGGTGTAATTTTTTCAAAGGAAACTTTACTAATACGTAAGCAGTGTGTATTTACAAACTACGCATTACTTTATGTTTGCAAAATATAATTTGTGAATTTTAATATTCTAGAAATTACCATTTTATCTTTGCTTTTTGAATTATTTCTTTCTAATTACATATTAATTTTATTTACTGAAATAACTAATTGTGCCATAATTTCATAGTCAATGCTTTAGAGGTTTAAAAAATAAGACAGTCAGTATAATGTACTTTCATTACTAAGTATAAAATTAATGTTTTATTTGTGTATGTTATATTGAGATTTTACTGTGAATTGTGGTGTCTCAAATGTACATTAACTTGTAACATATTATAATTTTGTGTGCTTGTGTATGCATGTGTTAGTACATGCACATGCATTTTGGTCATGCCACTCAGACTAGACTACTTCAAGCATGTCTATGAGTGCAGTGCTTTTAAATAGAATTATGGGACTGTTCAAATGTTACTTCAAGGGAATATTGAGTTATCTAGAGCAGGCTGAACCATGTATGATATGTTTACTGAAGATGTGGAGCGTTTTTGTCTGCAGGCACCTGCGGCGCATATTCTCAGAGGATGTTCTGCGAGAGCTGCTGGGAAGCAACGACGTCATCTCCGAGCTGGATCGGGAGTGGGAGCAGCTGTGCAAGGATCGTGAGATGCTGCGCCAGATCTTCCCCAGTGGTGAAAGCAAGGTGGTACTGCCATGCAATCTTCAGCGTATGATCTGGAATGTGCAGAAGATCTTCCACATCAATAAGAGGGCCCCCACTGATCTAAGTCCCGTCAAGGTCATACAAGGTCAGCCATGCACCTATGTTTTGGTAACTTAAATTGGTACAATCACTCTTTGTTACTCCANGTCAAGGTCATACAAGGTCAGCCATGCACCTATGTTTTGGTAACTTAAATTGGTACAATCACTCTTTGTTACTCCAAAATTATTTTCAAAATTTTTGAAATTAATACAGTGAAACCTCATTAATACATGTTACCTACGACTTGATTCACAAACCGGAGGATCAACGAAAGACAAAAGTACATCAAAGTTGTTGTTTCCACAGCCATTAATTATGTACAATACACGAGTATGCACAACACGACCCGGTCATGGTGGCCATCTTGCTGCGTCTGTCTGATTTTAGTACAAGAACGGTACAAGTCACTAGCTCAAGATTTTTCCACTAACACAACTATTTACATAAAACATTCCCNTCCACACTTGGCAGATCTAGAGCTGCAGGTCAGAAGGCTCATCAATGGGCAAAGTACACAGCTGGTCCGCACTGTAGCCACACGAGGAATGCCATCTGTTCCTGGATGAGATTAGTAATGCGGGTCAACCGCCATGTGAGGAGTGTTATCCTCCTTGATCAGCACTTAACTCCCCAAGTGAGCAGGAGTGAGGCCCTCCAATTCAAATGGATTTGGTCTTCTTTTTACACAATTGTTGTGAGTTCAGCATGACTTCAACTCTGGTCAGAACCATGGACCAATATGTATAGAGTAAAGGATGCAAATTGGTATGTGACCCTACTCAGGCCCTGGAAATCAGAATAACAACAACCTATGGAAATAATTGTGTAAAGGGAATATTTGTTTTGATGTATGTAGTGCTTGTTATGTAAAAAAAGTGTACATATGTAATTGGACTCTAATGCTATAAGTGAAAAGTGTTGTCACATTTGTAATTATAATTTTGTTTGGGTAATAATGAAACAAAAGCAAGTTGAGATAAGGCACACAGGAATTGAGTATAGTAATGAGTAAAAGAACAGTTTCCATACAACAAATACTTCTGGGATTTAATTGTATGAATGTATCACTCTAACTAAAGGAAAATGATGTTAGTGGTAAACAAACTGAATTACATTAATGGTAAAAACTGTACAAGAACAGTTGTTGAGAGACCATGTTTATATATTATATATAATAAGGATAGGATGTGTTGTGCAAGAAGTTATCTAACAGATATCCCAGTAAAATTAACTTGTTAAGAATAAATCAATTTTGTTCTTGTGTTGAAATATGAGTATTAACGTTATGCTTTTGTGGGATGGAAACAAAGAAAGTATCTTGAGTCGTATGGAAAATGTAAAACCAATGTTTTGGTTTCTTTTCAATGTGCTGTTGTAATGTTGTAACCTATAGATAATGATTGTGAAATTTCTTGAAATTAATTGGAAAAAACACATTGCCGTAATTCGAGTAAATCAAAGTTTAGGTTTGTTTCGGTTTGGATCAAATTTATTCCAAACTGAGGGGGGTTATGTAACATTGCGGTTTTCCAGATTTTATATTATTGTCTTTTGATTTCGGATTATTTGGTTGTGGTGGCGAGTCATTAATATGATTTGGAGGTTACTGTTTATTATCCCTTAGAGGATNGATTTCGGATTATTTGGTTGTGGTGGCGAGTCATTAATATGATTTGGAGGTTACTGTTTATTATCCCTTAGAGGATAGTAAGTAGTGCAAGAAAATTATCCTCATTTGCTCTTGTCTCGCCATTGCTGATTGGATGAGGAATGTGGCATGGTCAGCCGACAGCCAATCTGAACGCAGGTTACAAGAAGGGTGATGCTGAAGGTTGAGTCAAACTCTTTCCTCTCCCAGAAATAGTCATCACTGCCGAGAACGGATGCATATGAGCTAATAATCATAAAAATAATATAATGTAATTGCTTCAAGATGTTTAAATTTTCATAATCAATAATGGAAATTAAGATATATTTGTTAATTTTTATTTTGAGAATACGAATAAATCAATAAAAATTGGGAAAAGAATTTTGGCATCCTAATTCAAGAGAAATGTTACATGNATTTTGAGAATACGAATAAATCAATAAAAATTGGGAAAAGAATTTTGGCATCCTAATTCAAGAGAAATGTTACATGTTAATGTTAATGAACTGTTTGTAGTCCTGCCTTTTAAGTGTTACCCTGCAAAGGAGTGGCAGGGAACTGTGGTTTGTGAACANTTAATGAACTGTTTGTAGTCCTGCCTTTTAAGTGTTACCCTGCAAAGGAGTGGCAGGGAACTGTGGTTTGTGAACAGATTTTTCCGACACTAGAGTAGGACTGCGACCTGTCCCCTAACAAGGAATTTACGCACGTCACTCAAAACACCAGATTCAACAGCCACCCATACTGTGGGTCAGTGTACGCAAAAGTATTGGGTGCACACGTACGGTAGAGCCCCAACCACTAGCAAGAGAGNACCCATACTGTGGGTCAGTGTACGCAAAAGTATTGGGTGCACACGTACGGTAGAGCCCCAACCACTAGCAAGAGAGACAACAAAAAGGCTTGATCACCCTTGTCAGTAACCCACTCCATCCACAGCATATAGACCTGCCGGAAGGAGTNAGAGACAACAAAAAGGCTTGATCACCCTTGTCAGTAACCCACTCCATCCACAGCATATAGACCTGCCGGAAGGAGTGCCAGGCCTAACAAGGAGTGATCTACTTACCTAGGGGTATCATTGCCTGCCACCCCAGTGCAGACGTGAACTGGTAGCACCTTTTCCTTGTAAATGCTGTGGATCCACAGAAGGGAAAATAAATGGAGCGACAGAAGGGCAGCTGCTGTCCTTGCCGAGAATCAGTCTCTGCTTATCACACCTTGTCCAGCCTTCAGCTTCTTAACCCCTGGGGATGAGTTGANAAGGGCAGCTGCTGTCCTTGCCGAGAATCAGTCTCTGCTTATCACACCTTGTCCAGCCTTCAGCTTCTTAACCCCTGGGGATGAGTTGAAGCTGCCTGTCAACTGTTGAGGCCTCACCTCACAGTCCTTCCCCTTAATTTGTTTGACCCTTGGTGAAAACTCTCGTATCTGCTCATCCCATCGTCCAGTACCTTCGCCTGGACCTGTTTCTGATGCTGGGTGTCAAACCTGTCGAAGATGCTGGNCTGCTCATCCCATCGTCCAGTACCTTCGCCTGGACCTGTTTCTGATGCTGGGTGTCAAACCTGTCGAAGATGCTGGACGAACTCCGCCAGATGCCTGCCTGACCCTACAGAGCCAGCCACCGAGCAAACGCCACTGCCATCAATCATCGTGGTCAATAGACCGAACCCAGGACTTTCACCGAGTACTCAGCCCACACCAGTAAGGCACGTCATAGGTAAGCCAGTGGCCCCATAAACTCCAACCAGCGGAAAGCCTAGTCTAACCTAGTTAGATTTTGTACCTTGTAAGCAGCCTACCAGCTCTACCCTATTCAAGGGAACAGTCAAGGTCAAGTGCCAGATCCTGCAGACCCCGCCTCATTAAGGTCTGTGCACCCTGAGTCTATAAATCTGACCTGACACTGAATAAAAACCTAGTAGACGCTGACTCACTCTAGCCCTTCAGGCTGTCACGCATCAACGTATATACTATGAATGGCACAGGTATAACAACTAAAAACTATTATTATCCAAATCATCAGTGCCATGTAACGAAGAAATTTTTCAGCCCTTCTAACCTGCATGTTTTTCAAAAATATTTTGGAAAAACGGTGGTTATAATTGAGTAAAAACAGTAATAAAATGCACCAAATAATTCACTTAGCAACTAAAATGTTAAACACGTTTTTCTTCGTTTTTTTCAACAATAGTATTTACTACAAGGAATCAAATTTTTTTTCAGTGTGAAGGATTGGTATCGTTGATACCTCTTGATACTAGAAGTATTGAGTGTATTGTGGTATCAAGAATCAGAATCGGACCATCCCTAGTTAGAACATAATGTGTTTATTCTTGCGAGAATAGACACGGTGGCCTGCATTATCTCTGGACTCGTCAATCTCTTAACAACCTACTGAAGTTACAGTTAAAGGCAAGTGATGGGGCCTGTTGTATTAAAAGAGCAACGAAACTTGACTGTTAAATCTAGGTATACTAAAGTCTCAAACGTAAAGCACACTGTAGGTCTTGAAGAGACTCGGGGCACCGCTCAGCGGTGTAGGCTAACTTAGAGGTAGTTTAGATGTCAAGGGTGCTGGTAGACTCTTTGCACTGGAGGGTAGAACTGCTGGGTCCTATGAGGATTTGCTGGTCACTAGAAGGTGGCTGATGTCTTCACAAGTAGTGGTTCCTGAAGAAAAGAGTAGGCAGAGAGCTTCAGCACAAGGTGTGCTGAGGCAAGCTGCCAGAATTAACAGTCGTTCCTCGGGGGTGCATGGTCTTATAAACACCTGGCTGTTGTTGGTTCAGGTCCCTATGTTAGCTAGGAATGGCTTTGGATCCTGACGTCAGCTGGAAATGGCTTCGGACACAGCCCCCATCTCTTCCTTGCTGGGCCGGCCTGACTGTGTGGACGTCCAAGGATTGCGAAAGGCTGGAAGTAGTTTTCCTTGTATTGTGAGCGAGTATCTGGTGCTCGCTTTGGAGCAACTCACTTAACGTTGCTGTGTTCGGTATTCCTTCTTTCAGGTAATTAGTATGCATGTGCGCTGGGGCTGATTGGTATTCTGCGCTCATCTCTGTCTTCCCTCGTTTTTACACCCTGGAAGCTAGCAGTATCATGGTTCTCCTCTCTCTTCAGTACGTGACATGGCACGTAATGATACAAAGTTGAAAAAAATACTGTCACCCTTATGCGTTGTGTATAAACCATACATCACAAACATGACCGAAAGGAAATGGCATGTAGCGGAGTTATTGTTTTTATTACAGTACAACTTTGTTGGTTTAGAAACATAATTATTGTTTCGCGAGACACAAAAGGTGATTGTTTGGAACAAGTACTGTGAGTATTCTNTGTTGGTTTAGAAACATAATTATTGTTTCGCGAGACACAAAAGGTGATTGTTTGGAACAAGTACTGTGAGTATTCGATGTTTATAACCTAAAAGCACCACGACTCTACTTGATATGTTCAGTAGATCGATGTCTGCTGGAAGAACTCTACTCAATTGCCAAATTGTTCTTTGTCGACTCACTTGACTCTTCGAGTGTCTACCCATCACTAATAAAAACATAATTGTCCTATCTGTGATATAAATTATTCTGTTTTGGAATAAAGTTANGAGTGTCTACCCATCACTAATAAAAACATAATTGTCCTATCTGTGATATAAATTATTCTGTTTTGGAATAAAGTTAACTCATGATGTTGCAGTGTAGTTACATTAAATTTTATTAACAGACTATTCCAAAAATTATACATTTTATAGTGAGTGGAGGAGTGTTGTGTCTGTCAAGGTAATGCATGTTTGAAAAAATAAGTATTAGTCAATGGATGGCTCTGAAGTTGAAGTATGTCAAGTTATGTGTCTGTTGCAGGGGTGAACAACCTTCTGAAGAAGTGTGTGATAGTCGCAGGGGAGGATCACCTCAGTAAACAAGCCAATGAGAATGCTACACTGTTANCCTTCTGAAGAAGTGTGTGATAGTCGCAGGGGAGGATCACCTCAGTAAACAAGCCAATGAGAATGCTACACTGTTGTTCCAGTGCCTTGTGCGTTCCACTCTTTGCACAAAGTGTGTGTCTGAGGAGTTCAGGCTGTCCTCTGAGGCTTTTGAGTGGCTTATTGGAGAGATTGAGACTCGCTTCCAACAGGCTCAGGTATGAGTATTGCAGCATCTAGTTATTGNCCTTCTGAAGAAGTGTGTGATAGTCGCAGGGGAGGATCACCTCAGTAAACAAGCCAATGAGAATGCTACACTGTTATTCCAGTGCCTTGTGCGTTCCACTCTTTGCACAAAGTGTGTGTCTGAGGAGTTCAGGCTGTCCTCTGAGGCGTTTGAGTGGCTTATTGGAGAGATTGAGACTCGCTTCCAACAGGCTCAGGTATGAGTATTGCAGCATCTAGTTATTGNTTTGAGTGGCTTATTGGAGAGATTGAGACTCGCTTCCAACAGGCTCAGGTATGAGTATTGCAGCATCTAGTTATTGTCTGTCTCATATAAGTTGGCGAGATTTTGACAGTCAGTGAGTGGCAAATTGACGTATACGAAACAAGCAACGTGCCATTTACAAAATCCTGTATCAGCTGATGCATGAACGAAAAAAATTAATATTGCGTTGACTATTCTGACTGCACTGCAGATGCACATCAGACAAGCGGAGAATATGCAGATAAGAAAGAGTTCTTAGATTAATTAACACATTTTATTTTACGTGGTCATAAAACAGCGGTTTTTAGTGTTACAAACTAAACTTCATGCTAAAGTAGTAATGTATAGGTGTTCAAAATGAAATGCACATGAAAAAGATCCGTATTAAAATTTAAAATGAAACTATTTCAAACCTTGGGAGTTATTTTCACCTATCCCCACTCTCCATCCATGCTTTCCATACATGCTTGATATTAAATTCCAAAAGCCTACAGAAATTTTGCAGGGTATTGTTATTTGTTCAAATAATTTGACAAAATATATTTCAAACTCCTCTTGTTTCAATCCATTAATACAAGAAAAATTCAACTTTTAAAAAGACTGGATCAGTAGGCAGGCTAACGTGCTGCCACCTGTTGAGAAACGTATTCAGCTCAAAGAAACGCATTCGGCTCACAAAAGCTCTACCTGTCATGCCATGCCTGCCATCTGTCTCTCTCCTGAAGCACTAACCAGCCAGAAAAATATAGCTTTCGTGTTTAAAATAACAAATTTACGAACATCCAATGGTTTTATTTTCCCGCAAGATCGGTATAATTTTTAAAGTAACATGTATTACCATGTACAGTGATTTTGTTTACTAGTAATTTCTTTTGGGCCGGTAATCATTACGTCTACGTCCATTACATTTCTGCCGCCCACTTTGCAAATTTGTTGGTGGGTTGGCGAGTGAAAATGCTATGTCAAACAAGTCCCCAAAATAATTTTTATTTAAATTCTTAACATACTGGATGTAACGTCCAAAGTATGATAAAAACTACAATTATCGTCTTGCAAATGTTAACCCAAATTCACTGTCTCGGATAAATTAGTAACGAGTTAGCAAACATTTAATATTTAGCAAGGTTTTATATTTTTACTTTTATAACTTACAAATTTTTTCGACAGATGTCAGTCGATAAATATTTTAAAGTTTGTTTATCATTACAGTACAATGTCAAGTGGATTA
This sequence comes from Clitarchus hookeri, assembly GCA_002778355.1. Taxonomy (NCBI): domain Eukaryota; kingdom Metazoa; phylum Arthropoda; class Insecta; order Phasmatodea; family Phasmatidae; genus Clitarchus; species Clitarchus hookeri. The sequence goes on from NQII01007463.1 coordinate 63,002, forward strand.
GCAGACAGCGTGTTGATAAAAAATACATTCTTACCTTGACGCACTAGCTCATGGCGAAAGGATACATAAATGAAAGGTAAACATTTTGTGCTTCTTTCGACGAACTGTCAAAATCCTGCCAGCTTACATGAGACAGACAATAGGTATGTGATAACCCAGTTTTATTCACAATTTTGTTCAAGNGTCAAAATCCTGCCAGCTTACATGAGACAGACAATAGGTATGTGATAACCCAGTTTTATTCACAATTTTGTTCAAAGATGGATGCATACTGAACTAATGGGTAGATCCAAGATTATATGGTGAATAGTGATAAAACAGAAATAACACCGAAATTTATGTTAATACACTGCGAAACATCAAAATGCTATTTAATACGCTACCTTACATCGTAATTTTAGTTAAAACCCAAAATAAATTTTAATTTAGCCACAATGTATTATTTTATTTTTGAAACCATGACCAACAGTTATATTAAAATACATAGAAACCAAGTGAAAAGAATAAAATTTAAGTTTTCTGATTATGGGAAGAAAAAAAAAATTTTTAGAATGTTGTCATTGTTGCTGAGTGGATAGTTGCAGTAAATATCAAATACTGTGTGGATAAGATGAAAATGATAATTTAATGAGAATAGCAAAATTGTAAAAGCCAATATAAAAATTGTTAAATTTCCAGTTTGGAGTGTTTTTTTTTTATATAATACCATATTAGACATATTTCTGTAAAATTGCAACAAAAAAAATCCCCATTGTCGAGGAACCTCAAAATGAGTTAGAAAAACGTTAATATCCTAAAAAGTTATATTTTCACCCATGGTAATGCTGTGCGTTTTCTTAGTTATAATACAGTAGAACCCTGATTTAACAAACTGTCACTGTTACTGAAAATCTTTTCGCTGTTTTGTTAAATTAAAATTTACCTAATTTAACATTCCTAACACCAACAAGTTGTTATAGAAACTAGGTGTTTCCCCCCCCCTTTTTTTTTTTTTTTTTTCAATCGAAGAGTTTTGTCATCCATGGTGCAAAATAGCACTTTTATTTCAATTGAATACTAGAGTAATACACTAGGCAGATGTTCTGCAAATGAAATGGTACAGCACAAGACCATAAACAATATGTAGTAGTGATGGCCCGATAGCCAATATCAGATATCGGTATTATCGGTACATTTACCATTATCGGAAATCTGCACTAAAATATTGGCACATCGGTAATGGCCATTCTAACCTCAAGTTTTTTTCTCCTTTGCTGCACACTTAATTTTCTCAACTCTCTACATCAGGCTGCAGCAATACGACTAAAAAGAACATCATTAATTTAAAATGTCAATGTGCAATAATAAAAAATTAAAAAATTTAATTCCTTGCGATAAAAAAAAATTAGAATGTACATGCCCATCATCATTTTTCACTTCACGGATTTAAATTTTATTTTTTTTATAAAGCAGTCTTTATGTTCGACGTACGTTTCTCAAAGTAAACAAAATGATTGTGGCTTGTTAGCTTAGTTTTCATTCCTGTCCTTTTACATATTTTTTGTAGACTAGCGACCTTCTTGCAACTTTAACTTAGTTTTGTAATATGTTGTAGTGAGCTATAATTTTGTATAATGTTATACTATTTTTTTTTTTTTGCTGCTTTGATGTACCGGGCATAAAGTAAATCTCACTTAACAGCAAGTCTATTTAGTTTATTGCAAACAAATCTTTTCCAGGCAGCAGTTTTCCCTCAAACACTTTAGTGACAAATGTCTGCTTACAGTATGATAAACGAAAATATCGGTTTACAGGTATCTGAGCCTTCGTTGGTATCTGGTTGTTTCAGTATCGGGCCATCACTAATATGTAGTTAACAAAAGTTAAGTTTAAACATTGTGTGCTGCATAAATTTAACAAGTGCAAAATTCATGTTAAAAACAATTTTGTACAAAATTTAAATGATTTATTAACGAAATTTAAATTTTTTTAAATAGTAAGAAGTTTCCTGTATAAAAATATATTCTAACAAGGCCATAAACGATCTCACGTTGCTACTAAGCCACCTGAGTTATACAGGATGATGGCTAGTAGGGGACTGAGTTACTTTACTTGGTGCAGACTAAGGGCACCTGTCGTTCTTGAGTAAGGGGTAAACAAATACGCGTATTCCCCATTAGTTATCACACAAGCCTTTTATTTGCCTGAAGGTAACACAGGTATTTATACACACACTGGCGAGACTGAGCCCCCCTACAAGTCGTAGGCCTGAAGGACTGGTGGGCGGAATGCTATGTGTCGGGGAAGGNTGCTCTCGTTGGCATGCTGTACTCAGCTGGCTTCTTTTTAGGTTTTGACTGACTCCCTACCACATCCTGGCGAGGAACCCTCGGTGAGCCCTCACCCGTCCTTCTTGGCTACTGGCTGCACTGGACTACTCCCTGTGGCGCTCCTCGTTCGAGCTCACCACTCGTCTCCGCCTTTGGTTGAAGTAGCTGGGTCAACTCAGCTTCCCCACCTACCACTACTATTTCGGGAATGTAATCATTAGTTCTCGACACTTCTACTCGGTTTGTCTTGGAAATCTGCACATATGGTTTCTGCTGTTCCTATGTTCTCTCCCCGGTGATGTCACAATTGACATACTGATTGACTGACTGCTTGCCTTGTCGCCATCCAGCGCACAACTCCTTATTCTCAGGGAATGGTGCCTCTCGGTATGGGGCTGCCACTCGTTTCCGGGAATATACTCATAAGTTCTCGGCACTGTTCCCGTCACGACTGTATTACATCATTCTCGGCGTGGGGAGCTCACTGCTCCGCCTCTCCGCAAAGTTACTGAACAACTGACAACTCATCTCGGCCACAGAACAACTGAACTGACGTCACTGGCCGGGTCCGAATACCCGGCCTCGGCTGGCTGATTGACTCACCTCTCTCTGTGCAAGATTCTCCACCTTTTTAACTTAATGAAGTAAATAAACAAACAAACAATTGTTTGTACACAGCACCACAATCACGCCTTTATTTATCCAAATGGCCTGTAGCAGCATACATAAAGTCAGCCGACAGGCATGCACACAGCTGGATGTGAAGGAAATGACCTACTTTTCAAAAGTAACGACAGAGAAGCGAGGCGGGTTGATGTAATGTGTTGTATCCAAAACTGTAAATAAAATCGTATTCCATTAAAAAAAAAATAGCATAAGCAGGTTGTTAACAGGCAATGCAGTCAATTCCAATCTCAATCCGTAGTAAAAATTCATTGAAGAAAAGCCAAAAATCAAAGTTATAACAACACTATTGTAAAGTATCAAAATGGCCTGTGGCATGGTCACAAGAAAGATAAAAGTTGCTCATGGGTGGGAAAAGAGAAGATCTGTAACCTGTGCTGTATTGGTTACCGCTGTTTCTATGCACGCGTGGTTGGATGGCAGCTAAGTGCATGAGGAGGAATGGTCATTGCGGGGTGGCTGGGGTGAAGAACAAAGGAGCCTATCGTGACGTCATGTGTCGCGCACGCAAAGTCTAACTTGCTAGGTGCACACACTTTCAATTCAAATCACCGCAGCCACAGTTTTAAACAAATTTTTACCTCCATAAGAAGTGAATTGCCATGTTGTTCCGTCATTTTGGTTCCTCGCTACATCATTCACCTCCAGGCCCATTAAGCCATGAAAGTGCATGGATTTGCTGATATTTCAGAGNTGTTCCGTCATTTTGGTTCCTCGCTACATCATTCACCTCCAGGCCCATTAAGCCATGAAAGTGCATGGATTTGCTGATATTTCAGAGATGGGATACGCTGCAGTTGTCTACCTACGACTAGTGTCAGCTTCAGGTGTAATTTAAGCTCACCTATTACTCGCAAAGTCTAAAGTCGCACCCTTGAAAAGGGTGCCCCTCCAACGTCTAGAACTATGTGCTGCTCTCCTCTAAGTTCGTTGTCTACACACGGTAACTAGGCTTAAACTTCCGCGCTGCCCCAGAGAGACTGATTCATCTGTTGTTTTGGCATGGATTCAGGCCTCTCCACACCAGTGGAAAACCTTTGTGGCTAACAGGGTTAGCAAAATCCAAGAATACATTTCCTCAGAATAGTGGCATCATGTACCAAGTGTTGGCAATATAGCAGATTGTGCATAGCGTGGTCTCGCCCCTGCTAGACTTGTGGAACATGCTCCATGGCAGTTCTGGACCTACATGGCTGTATCAATATAAGGAAAATTGGCCTCCGCATTCAAGCACCATACTCAGTGATGTGTTTTCTGAATAGCGCTCACCAANTATCAATATAAGGAAAATTGGCCTCCGCATTCAAGCACCATACTCAGTGATGTGTTTTCTGAATAGCGCTCACCAGTGGTTCTTCAAACTAGTGTGGAAATATCGCCTTTGTCAATCTTGTGGAGAAATACTCCACCTTGAACAAGATCAAGAAGATTACTGCATGGTGTCTTCGATTTATCAAAAACGCTCAACCAACTTCTGTAAGGGTTTCAGACCCATTGCAAACTGAAGAGTTGCAAGAGGCCTTCAAGGTCTTGATCAAGGAAACCTAAATATAGGTCGCGGCTGTTGTGAAGATACTCACAATACAGTTGTCTTCAAAACTGATTGGAAAGTGCACACACCATTTTCTATCTTCAGGACAGGCAGAGTGCACTATCACTGTTCTCATCACAAGATTCAGGGACAGCTACAAGGGGCCTACCAATAAGAAAATGCCCCTGTGTGGGGGCAGCAGAGTCACATGTGTCGGATGATGGTGGTGTTAATGGTCTGTAATTGAGGGCAGTTTCAACCTTAATACACAATGTCATTAACTCCTCCAAAATGAGAATCTGATTGCCAATGACTCGCCTGAGGTGGTATTTGACTGACTTCACAGCTGCTTCCCATAACCTACCTTGATGGGGACTTACTGGGGGAAGAAAACGAAGATTACTGGAGTGAGTCAGAGAGAAGTTTTTAACAATGGGAGACTTGAGAAGTTTGATAAAGGATTGTTGAAGCTGCCTTGCCCGCGGCCACTAAATCGGTCCCACTATCCGAATAGAGACTCGTGCACAATTCTTGTCTTGGGACAAACAGTGTTAAGGCTGCAATAAAACTATCAGCAGTTAGATCAGTCACAACCTCAATGTGCACTGCCTTAGTTGCAAAACAAATGAAGATGGACAGGTAAGCATTCTGAGTAGTGCCACGACGTAACTGGTTTAGTCTGATGGAAATGGGTCCAGCATAATCCACTCCCGTCTGCTCAAAGGTTCCAGAGGACGAGACTCTCTATTCCCGCAAATCACCGATAAGTGGAGGAGTGTTCACAGGTAGACACCTGAAACACTACACACACTTGAAGACTAGATCGAATTAGGGATTGGGCTGACAAGATCCAGAATTCCTCTGATATTCTCTGTACCATATATGAAGGCCACATTCTTGGCAGTTGACGATCGCCGCGTAAATTTTTACTTTTCGTTTATGTATCCATTTGCCATCAACTGTCTTTGATGCGACGAGTCAGCGCGTCCAGGAGGTGCTGCTTAGTGCAGCAATTAGTGAACTACTTGGGTGGCCGCGGCAAGCGGCGAGAGGTTTGAAGGGCGTTTGTAGGGTCGTTCGTAAAAGCTGTAAACTAAGTATAGGTTACTTTAAAAATTATGCAGAACTCATAAAAAATAAAACTATTGGTATCTGTTCGTAAATATATTATATAAAGCAAACAAACGCTATTCTCTTCTGGATTGTAGTGCTTCGAAAATAACCCCACAGATGGCGCGCACATCATTACAGCGTGTGCTCTGAGCCACATTTTTTTTTCTCAAGAGGTAGCGTCTTTGTAAAGTTTACTGTTGTTCTGTTACTGGCTCGGAACAAAAGGAATTTGAAATATTTTTCAGTCAGATTATTAAAAAAAATAATCCAACAATATTATGCAATATTTCTGTATGCTTTTGGAATTAATAATACGTTTTGTAAGGAAAGCCGGGTTAGAGGAGGGGAATAAGACGTGAAAAAAGTTTTTGGTATATTGTGTTTCATTTGAATATGGGTTGTTTTAATGTGACTTTAATTTTTAACACCTGTCCATTTCTACTTTAGCGTGAAGTTTAGTTTTTAACACTAAAAACCGCTGTTTTATGACCATGTAAAATAAAATGTATTAATTAACCTTGGAACTCTTTCTTATCACGTATTTTCAGCTGGTCTAATGTGTCTCAGCAGTGCACTCAGAATAGCCAACGTAATATTAACTTTTGTTCATTCGTACATTAGCTGATACAGAATTTTTTACAGGGCATGTTGTTTTTTGTGAATACGTTAAGTTGCCACTCAATGACCGTCAGAATGTGGCATTCTTATATGAAATGAACTATACCGAGAGACTGCAGCAATTGTGGTGCTGCATGCAGATGTCTCGGGGTGGTAATAATCTACTACCAATGCTTCAACCACTGCATAGTCTTTTGGCAGTATGATTGGGTGCTTAATTGAAAACTCCATGTTGGCATTGGACAAGCGACCACCCACCCTGAGCACACCATGTGAATCCAGAAAGGGTGCCAAGAACTGTTTTCGTATTCAACAAGGTTTTCTTCCATTAAGGGGGTTTCAAGTCATGTAGGCGAGCATGTTCGATGCACTTGCATACAAGAAGGGCAGCTTCCTCCAGTTCCAAACTTGTTAAGGAACAACTGTTACAAGGGTGTGTATTGGCACATCTGATGAAATGCTTAACATATATGCCATAATGCGAACCAACTTGGGCCATGATGAAATTAATTGAAATACAGGGACCTCTTGAAGAATTTCAGGTGTGTTTAGTTAAGCGATTTGAGAAGATTTGAGCTCTGGGATATTATCTTGCCCCGACACAGTGGACACTGGTCACTTTTCAGATGGGTGGACTAGCCAACCGGGGCCATGCCACCAGAAGTCATAAGAGAGAAAGCCATGAAATGCATAATCCTATGCATTATGTCGAGACATGATATGTTTCCACAGTTGAGGAACCCATTCTTGAATTTGAGACACACGATTAGCCACATAGGTTTTCAACAAGTATGGTGGTGACTTTATCCAATCTAGAGCAACACTGGAATCAGTCCACGCATGTGTCGCAGAGATTTGCAAGTACTGGCTGAGGAAGTTGCAGCAATAAAAGATCAATTTTGCTAGTAAATGAGTCCCACCACAATTCTAAACGAGGGAGAGACACTTGTTAGAAGAGCTACACGTGCCTTAACCATCACCAGATGCACACACACTTTCCTTTCAGTGTTCTTCCCCCTCAGGTACACGACTGCTGCATAGGCTCTCTGAGGTGTCGGAAAAGCCATGTTAATTCCCCTCTGACCACATCAGGGCATATGAAGTGTGGCAAGCTAAGGGTTTCAATTTTAGTCAGGCCATCCATGAATTGATTCCACGTTGCCTTAGTTGGCTGTGGTAAGGGGTCATCCCAATTCAGTTCTTGAGTCCACAACCATTGCATTAGAATTTTGGCCTACACAGTTAATGGATCAATGCAAGAGGGGGTGTATGGCTCCATATGACTTACCTGAACACAGTTAGTCATGAACTCTCTATACATAGTCTTTATCTCAGACTGTGAATTAATTTTCCTTTCTAGCGAATAGAATCTACGTTTGTCAATAAAAATCCCCAAGAGTTTGGGCCTGGGGTCTAAAGGGAAGAGAGACCTTGTATTTCCCAGTGTTTACTCGTGAGAATCCTCTTAAGTGTTTTTCACAATACTCTTTTTCAGATGACTTTGCATTGACCTGAGGAGGCTCTTCAGTCTCCCAGAATTGTATGAGGATGACATCCAACATGCTCTCCATACAAAAAAAAAACATAGATAGCAGTCCCTGCTTGGTATCTGTACAGGACTCAGGAGAGTATTTTTCCAATAACACCCATCCCAACTTGGACTCCACTACTACAGGCATGTGTTGTCCCAACTCTAACTGTCCACTCATACCAACACGAGCACAGACTTCAGCACCCAGAAGTATATTGATGGGACCAGGTTTATCGAACTGAGCTCATTCACAGGAATCAACAGAGATGTGGCAAGTTGCTAGTAATCTTGAATACAACAAAGAGTGAGTGAGAGATGGTACACTGAGGTTCCATTGATGACTGAATCTGACAGTTTATTTCCCCTTCAAGCTGACAGCACCATGACAAAGGCCCACGACCCTTTCACCAGCTTTGTGGAAGGGCAATGAGAGGACTTCCGCAGATGCTTCAGAGATAAAAGTTGATTGCGTTAACACTGTCCAAACACCTCATTACATGAGGCTTATTGTCCGTACCGTGAGCCTTCACCAAGGCTGTAGACAATAGCACTTATATGCGTTCCCGAGCCGAAACACCTGCAAACATTTTGCCTGGAAGCTGTGTGGGGTCCAACATTTTGTCTTGGGGAATTGAAGATACAGTGGGCTTATCTATGTGGAGCAGGGTATGATGCTTTCTGACACTGATAACAGGTGCGAGTAGAGACACATGATGCTAGCCTATGTGTTGTTGCAAGGCAATTGAAACATAATTTTTTGTTCCGAGCTATTTTTTGTTTGTCTGTAGGTGAGGCATCAATGAATTCAGGACACTTATACACAGAATGGGTGGTTTGCTGACATACTGCACAAGATCTTGCTTTAGGTTCTGAACGGATAATAAATACTGCCTTTTGTTGTGAGGTTGTATGACTTGGTCAGCAATGGTTTCCGAGACATGTTATTTGCACTAACCTTATTTCCTACATCAAGAGCACAATCCATTTTTATTACTCTAGACTGAAAAAAATCTTTTGAGTTCAGAAACCCTAGGAATTTTGTCACTGCTGTCTGTAGGTGAGTTTTCGAACTTTGTGAGCATACACACATCCAACTTGTGCATCAAAACTGTGACCAGAACAGGATTATTGTTGGTGATATCATGACCTAAACCTTCCAGAGCATGAGCGTTCTCATTGAAGGTGTTGACAAACTGTTTGACTGATTGAAGATTTGCAGAGTTGACAGCAGACAGGTCCAAAATTCTGTTAATGTATAGGGTAGTGAATTTCCTGATGTTCTGGCACTGGGATATGAGAAATTCCCAAACTACTGTGTAGTTTTTAGTTGTAATTGGCAGATTGTTTACTAACTGTAAAGCTTCTCCGTTGAGGCATCCCAACAAATACTGCAATTTCTCAATATCTGCTAATCCCAGATTGTCATGAGTCTTACGCCTGGTACAGCTGGGAGAACATGGGCCATTAGTCCCACTGATTTGAAAAGGATGGCAAATTAATTTTTGGCAGACGTACATTTGCAGATGAGGCGGTAAGAGAAGATGTGGAAGAAGCTTGTACAACATGAGAGGACAGAAATGAGGTTATGAGACATGGTGCGTCGGACAACTGGGCAAACAAGAACTTTTGCTTTGCGGTAAACACATTTTCGTTCAAATCCTCCAAGGGGTCCGTTTGCAAAAGTTTGTTGCACAGAGTCTTTACTGCACCTTCAACAGTGTCGAGTTGTGAACCAAACATATTCACTTCGTGAACATAATCAAAAATATCTTAAACCCCATGGCTAGGATCAGAACATTAAATAAAATAACGGCAAAATCTAAGGAAACAAATATAATACAAGTGATTGGCCAAATGCGCGATTACCTAATAATTTATGTCTACATGTATGATGCAACATAAATTGATTTGCGAAAACCCTCCTCAACACACAAGTATGAAACAAGATACAGACATGTAATTATTCACCCACGTGCCAATAAATATCAACGAACGAGAGACAATGGAAACACCAAACCTTATGATTTTGACAAAAAAAATCACCAAAACTGAAGATTTTTTTCACATAATAATGAAGAGGGGCCAGAAGTCTTCATTTTATCTGAGGATTCTTGAATTGCGATAGCGGATTCAGAGTGGCGGCGCGGTCACTTCACACACATGGTACACTTTATTTTTACGCCACGCACTTAAAAACGAACAAAACTTTATCACAGTTACGCATTATAATCCCTGTATACAAAATCCAACCACGAAGGTCCAAATGTTGCAAGATTTGATGATAAGCAAGCACTCTTCTTGGTATTCACTGCTCCTCCTGGGAATGCTGCCGAACTACATGCAAGGTACTGGATACATGTGTGCGGTGCACTGTTTAGTTTCACGCCCACACACCATATAGTAGATGACAATACACAATGGTAATCGTGAGCAAAATCTTAAAGGTTTTACAGGGTTTGTATGTAATTGACTACTTAGCTAGCAATGAAATGTCTCAAAATTTATGTATCAGGAATTCTTCAAATTTATGATATTAGCTATGAATCAGTTCAAGCCGAGTTATATTTCAAATTTAACAAGTTTTTTTAAAGTTTAAATATTCTGACCTCGTTTTAACTCCATGGCATGATAGCACATCATTCTGTATTTTGTCTCTGCCTCTGTGGAATCGAAAAAGGGTTTTAAAAATTTCAACAAATTAAACATGTTTGAGAAAAAATTTAAAATGCTGATGATATGTTATAAATATGATGTGTCACGCGTACTAACATTTAAACACTACTTCACCTCATCTTCACGTGTCATCATGCCACCCCAGGCTGGGTTTGAACCATGAATTACTTTCTACCAGAGCCTACCAATACACCCCTAGATGCGTGGGCACCCACGGATACGTCAGTTAAGTTTGTTTCGCCTTTGTGTCAGACGTCACGCCAACCCCCCACGTGTGATAGAAGCCAGTCAAGCGGCCCAGCTAAGTGCCTAAGATAACACAGTCAAAGCAACCCCGCATGACAGAGACTTCTGCTTTCGCCACAGACTGAGAGGTGGCACCAGAGAGCACAACTCCACCCACTGGAGGAGGAGCAGCTCACCTCAGTTACCCTGCCCCACAGAGAGCCGGTGTGCAGGTGAAATATATGTACGTGCACTGCTACAGAATGGCATTCATTCTCTACAGCTCGCTCCACCACGTCGAGTGCTGGAGCACTCTGCAGACATCGACATACTTCAGTGGGACCACCGCTACCTATCAGACATCTTCAAGAACTAAACCAGCAACCCCTAAAGAAGTTTTCACCCTTGAACACCCACTACCCATCTGGTAGTGCCACCAGAGTCCCTTCTGGACAACAGCATCGAGTTAGTTAGGGTCAGTTAGTATCATAGCTACCTAGCCGCATCTGCTCTTGTCTAGTTTAGACCCAGGTCCCCT
>NQII01007463.1:74855-93001 GCA_002778355.1 Clitarchus hookeri
GCACCACCTCCGCCCAAGGACTGGACACGAGTTCCGGCTTGCTCCAGCAGCAACAGCGGCCGATTCGCGAGCTAACCCGGGCCACGCCCAATACAGGTAAACCAGTGGCTGTGTGCAAACCCGTAGTACGAAGGACAGTTAAGCCGACAGCAGACTTTGTGCCAGGCCGTCAAGCCACGAACCCTAGCTTATATTCCGGCCGGGGTCCGGTGGGCAGCCAATAAAGTCAGCTCAGTCATATCACCCGCGTGTCTGACCGACGCACCAAACCTTGCCGGACCATGACGTCAGTCACCCGATGTCACTTGTCAAATATATACGTTTTTTTGCTTGATATCTAGGCTTACACTTTATGGAGCTATAGAGATGGCTGGTGTGATCTTGTTTATGATGTGCTGCCAAGTCATTTGTTTGATGTTTGGAGCATTACAAATTATAATTTACAGCATTTAAAGACCTCTTCCTCTGATCCTTGACTAAAAAAATCCAATTAGGTTTCCCTTGGAGTGCTTAGAACTAAGGATATCTAATTTGATTCTTCGATTCACCCAATTCATTTGCATTGAGAATCGTGAGAATATAGTGTCAGACTACCTCAATCTCGATTCTTATAAGTTATCATCAAATGAGGTTAGGTTTAACCATAGCGCACTTCAAGTCTCTGCAAACCACAACTCTATGCTTATGCACGTAAGAAAATGTGCTTAATATTTGCGGTAGAATAACCAATATAAGTTCCTGTGTCATCTGAATAGTAAATGAGACTCTCCACACTTATACGTTATCACGAAATTAGGTTAGCTTTAACCATAGCATATTTACGAGTCACTGCAAACCACAAATGTATGCTACTCCACATAAGAAAATGTACCTTCTATTTCCGGTAAATTCCTGTGTTGTTTTCTAAGTAGGAAATTGAGATTATTATAAGTTAACAAAATGAGTTTAGCTTTTACTGTAGCATATTTACAAGGCGCGGCAAATCAAAACTCTGGTTAATTCAGACGAGATAATTGTTTTAAAAAAACCACCGGCCTTAAACATTTTTTAAATTTTAATTTTCTATTTGCTGTAGAATAACAAATGTAAGCTTCTGTGTTATCTAAATAGGAAAATGAGACACATGTAAAAATTAGCAGGGCCATTACATTTTTATTAATTTGGCAGCAGTACTGCCAACAGTTAAGATCGTACTTCTGCCAACCAGTTCTAATAATTGATTGTATTCACGGGCGCTGTATTTTAAAAATAATTCTGCCTATTTTTCTTTTTTATAATAATAGTAAATAACAACTTGCAATTTTTCACGCAAATAGTTTAAATGTGTACATGAAACCTGTTTTGGTTGAGTTGCCAAGAACACTTGCAGACAAAAAGTTGTAGCTCCATGCAGGCAGCAGGAATGATATATTTTCGGTTTTGAAAATAAGGTTAATAAAAAATGTATACTTTTCACACATTTTTTTACAGCACAGATAATTGCAGTATGGTGATGTTATTAATGTTTGCAAGGTGTAAGTTGTAGCAGACTTGCTTGAACGTATTTAAAGCATTTTTTTTTTTTTTTGGGTTTACCTTTACCAAATATTTTAGACCCTTAATTTTCATTCTATTGGCAAATTTAACTAACGTAGATATCAATGCTTGAAGGTCTTTCCGTCTTTGTTCTAAAAGTGTGCATGTGGGTAGTGTTATAAAGTTTTCGATATACTAGGATTTTATTTACTTAGATGTGAAGAAAATGTCTGGCGATGTGTGGAATTAGTTTTCAGTTGATGAAAACTACTCATATTACACGTTTTGCAGTGTTTGTGCTTGGGAAACATTTTACGAGGTGGGGTTAGTCACACAACTAGTAACATGAGGAGTTCGAGAAAATTGCCAATAATAATATTTCAGAAGATCTTTCGGGCAAAGATGCATGTAGCAGCAAGTCATTTACTTGTATTTTAGTTTCATCACTGAATAGCAACAATATTTGTGTGTGCATATGTTGATAATTCCTATATATTTATGGTATCGGAATCGAGTAAAAGGTTTTGCAATTGGAATTGAGAAAAATTTATATTTTGACATCCCTACTTAGAACAAGAGCTATGACAATTCGAATCAGCTTCTGCCGAATTTACCAATGTTGACTGTATTGGCGCTTCTGCATATGCATGACCTGCAGATAATTTCCCTCTGATTAGACAAACATAATATGTTGCGGGTAGTTTGGAGTTATTCTTCAGTATGTATTATTTATAAGTCTTGTCTTTGAGTACATCGAAAGTTTTCCTACATTGAAAGTTTTCCCCTGTAATGAAGTGTTCACCACCAGTACATGGCACATAGGAAACGAAAGCATCAGTGAAAAAGGTGCTCAACTTCACTGTTTTTTTAAAACAAAATTTTTAGTTTTTGTTCCAAACTCCAACCTGCTGTGAGATGATAATCTACCACCTTGACATTGAGGAGGGTAGGAAGGGAAAGAAGTCAGACTGTTTTCACACCTGTGCCCATCAATTAAAGTTGTTTGTGATGGGGTAAGAAGAGGGAGACTGGCCATAAAATAACACAAATATAATGTAATGCCAATCTTGTTTCTCAAAATGCTTGTAACTCTGCTTTTCTTTTCTTGGTTGACTATTTTAAGTTTACAAACTACAGAATATGCTAAGAGTTCTTTAGTTTTTTATTATTGTCCTTGGAAAGACTATTTATTTAATACATGTTACAATGAACGTATTTCACTTTTGACTTTGTTTTATATTTATTTTTTTTAGTAGGTTTTTCAGTTATGAAATGCTTAAAGTACTCTATGTATGTAAATTTGGTAGACTCTTTTGTATATTATTTCAAAACAAGTGTGTGTGTGAAGTTTCCCCTTTATAGTGAACAGTGAAAGTGTTCCCTTCAAATTCTTTATAATAAAGGTTCTACCGTATTTACGAGTCCATTGGTAACATTTTCATGTTAATAATTAATTCTGTGACTGGTGTTAATGTTAAATTTTGCTGTTCATAAAAAATTTATGTATTCCAACCCAATTGTATAGCAAAGCTTCCAAGCACAAAACATCAGTTAGCTTATTTTTTGTTCTTTGTGCATATTTTGCAAGTAATATTAATCCCATCTATGGCAGAGCCAATGCATATACAAAAATAATCCACTTTTTTTTTCAAGCTTATTAAACTTAAATTTAAACAAAAAACTTTTCCACTCATCTTCAGCACAACGGTGGATCAGCATTATGGAATCGGCACAAATCTATGATTTGGCACATTGGCATAATTTTGAATCGGCACAGCTCGACTTAGGATCTAGATCTTATGTCTATGCAGCTATCTTGAGCTAAAGTATATCATGCTGCATTAAAATTCTTACATGGTGACCTTGAGACACATGTATAGATACCGAAAAAAATTGTCTTATATGAATGCTGAAAAAACTATGTCAACTATGATAATACTAAGTTAGTTTACTAATGCTACGACCCAAGAAGGCATCACATAAATATAAAGTACATGTTCTTTGCAATTAAACTCTTTGTACCAATGTCAGGTCATTCAGTTGGCAGCAGGTGAGCTGTACCAATGTCAGGTCATTCAGTTGGCAGCAGGTGAGCTGTACCAATGTCAGGTCATTCAGTTGGCAGCAGGTGAGACTGTTAATAAAAGGAAACAACATATATTTTATTAATGAATTGTAAATATTTAAAAGGTATGCATTTTTCTGGCAAAAAAAATCCTTAGAAATGTTATGTACGCTGATTAACAGCAAAATTAGCCTAAAACTAGGCTGCATTCTGCCTATGAAGCAACACCTGATTGGACAGTTTGTTAAATGTTTGTTAACAAAAATAGGACATTATTTATTCAGGAAACAGTAGTTTAAAAGGGAGATTTGTTATGGTTAAAAATTATTCCCCAGAACTGTATATATGAATACAGATTCCCATCAAGATTTATATAAAAATGGGGTTGTGAATCAGCCTAAGTTGTCAGAAACAAAATACTATGTAGTGCCAATTTTATTTTGCAATGCACAATATCACAAAATTCTTACAAATTTATGCTTTATTTGAAATCACGAAATAAATGCTTTGCAGAAACACACAATTATTATGCAAGATTCGCATGTGAAGTAGAAAAAACGTAGTTAGAGCAATCAGTTGCGCTGAATCAGTCACTGATCGGAACATCATTCAGTAGTATTGAGAGAGACTTTAAAACTTGAATTGTTACTTTTTAGTTTAGGTTATCAGAAAACGTGTTTATTTAAACTCGATGTTAAAGTTTTTCATGCAATATAATTTATGAAGGTAGAAGTATACATTTTTCGTAATGTTAATGTTGCATTGTCCAAATATTACAGGACAAATATAAAGATAATGAGCATAGTGTTTTAAACAAATGCTGACACACAGCGTGTAAACAAAACAGTGGTCCGGCGCAACCAAACATTTTGCACATCTCAGTAGCATCGGTAGAGAAACCAAAATTTTCAATGGACTAATGCAAAATGTAGCACATTCCAAAAATATTTTACTTCTATCATTTGCAGAATATTAATTTTTATGGTTGCATTTCAAAAGTAGATTTCTGTTCTGTGTGCATAATAGCAATGTGCCATTTCACTTAAAAACTGATTCCGATTTGAAATATCAATTAAGAATTTTACCAGTTTGAATTCAGTTTTATTCAGATTAATTAAAATTTATTCAAAATGGTAGAATTGATTTTTAGAATGTACGAGTTAAAATGATAAACATAATTTTTGAAGTAGAAATTGCATTGTAGAGTTGATACTTTTTTCAAATCGTTAAACTGTACAAGTTTTGGACCTTAGAGTAATAGCATTATTTGGTCTCATTTGCTGCATTTTGAAAAGACTGTAGTAGTGTAAAAACCTACAAAAAAAGCCTACAATATTGCAAGTATACAAACACATAGTCACAAACACTAAATATTTTTGATAACTGCATTTTAACTAAACAAATTTGCTACAGAGTGTTCACTTAGACTTAGCATATCATTGTCGCGTACACTTTACAAACGTAAAAAAAGGGTTGTCGTTTGTGTACGAAATTACACAAATTTTGACATACGTGACTTTGAAGATTGGTTATACCAAAGCTTTGTGTAACTTTCCCGCCTCTTTTTATCTCACCTTTGCACCAATTACAAATGGCATAATATTCACCGCAAGCATTAGCAGAGAAATAATTCCACACAATACTTGTTGCCATTGCTAAATTCCGTAACTGTAATTTGTCATGTAAAGCAATAAGCATTGACGCTATACCGCCACTGTGGAAGACCGTGTGGCTTATAGTGTCGTTGTTAATGCCCCCAGGCACAGACTATAATGTGCTTGGAGGTTGAGGGTATTGTAATAATGAAGCCTTTTACTGTTTCATTTTTAAGGACGAATATATTGTCTGGAGTTTACACAAGAACTACATACATCAGCCCTTCCGAGGTGTGGTACCTAATTTGACTACTCGTATTCACTGGGCGACTTCGTGGTTGAGTGGGGCTTCTCTGGGCAACNTCGTTGTCTACACACGGTAACTAGGCTTAAACTTCCGCGCTGCCCCAGAGAGACTGATTCATCTGTTGTTTTGGCATGGATTCAGGCCTCTCCACACCAGTGGAAAACCTTTGTGGCTAACAGGGTTAGCAAAATCCAAGAATACATTTCCTCAGAATAGTGGCATCATGTACCAAGTGTTGGCAATATAGCAGATTGTGCATAGCGTGGCCTCGCCCCTGCTAGACTTGTGGAACATGCTCCATGGCAGTTCTGGACCTACATGGCTGTATCAATATAAGGAAAATTGGCCTCCGCATTCAAGCACCATACTCAGTGATGTGTTTTCTGAATAGCGCTCACCAATGGGGTTGTGAATCAGCCTAAGTTGTCAGAAACAAAATACTATGTAGTGCCAATTTTATTTTGCAATGCACAATNGTTGTGAATCAGCCTAAGTTGTCAGAAACAAAATACTATGTAGTGCCAATTTTATTTTGCAATGCACAATATCACGAAATTCTTACAAATTTATGCTTTATTTGAAATCACGAAATAAATGCTTTGCAGAAACACACAATTATTATGCAAGATTCGCATGTGAAGTAGAAAAAACGTAGTTAGAGCAATCAGTTGCGATAATTTAAGCTGAATCAGTCACTGATCGGAACATCATTCAGTAGTATTGAGAGAGACTTTAAAACTTGAATTGTTACTTTTTAGTTTAGGTTATCAGAAAACGTGTTTATTTAAACTCGATGTTAAAGTTTTTCATGCAATATAATTTATGAAGGTAGAAGTATACATTTTTCATAATGTTAATGTTGCATTGTCCAAATATTACAGGACAAATATAAAGATAATGAGCATAGTGTTTTAAACAAATGCTGACACACAGCGTGTAAACAAAACAGTGATCCGGCGCAACCAAACATTTTGCACATCTCAGTAGCATCGGTAGAGAAACCAAAATTTTCAATGGACTAATGCAAANTCCGGCGCAACCAAACATTTTGCACATCTCAGTAGCATCGGTAGAGAAACCAAAATTTTCAATGGACTAATGCAAAATGTAGCACATTCCAAAAATATTTTACTTCTATCATTTGCAGAATATTAATTTTTATGGTTGCATTTCAAAAGTAGATTTCTGTTCTGTGTGCATAATAGCAATGTGCCATTTCACTTAAAAACTGATTCCGATTTGAAATATCAATTAAGAATTTTACCAGTTTGAATTCAGTTTTATTCAGATTAATTAAAATTTATTCAAAATGGTAGAATTGATTTTTAGAATGTACGAGTTAAAATGATAAACATAATTTTTGAAGTAGAAATTGCATTGTAGAGTTGATACATTTTTCAAATCGTTAAACTGTACAAGTTTTGGACCTTAGAGTAATAGCATTATTTGGTCTCATTTGCTGCATTTTGAAAAGACTGTAGTAGTGTAAAAACCTACAAAAAAAGCCTACAATATTGCAAGTATACAAACACATAGTCACAAACACTAAATATTTTTGATAACTGCATTTTAACTAAACAAATTTGCTACAGAGTGTTCACTTAGACTTAGCATATCATTGTCGCGTACACTTTANTAACTGCATTTTAACTAAACAAATTTGCTACAGAGTGTTCACTTAGACTTAGCATATCATTGTCGCGTACACTTTACAAACGTAAAAAAAGGGTTGTCGTTTGTGTACGAAATTACACAAATTTTGACATACGTGACTTTGAAGATTGGTTATACCAAAGCTTTGTGTAACTTTCCCGCCTCTTTTTATCTCACCTNATTTTGACATACGTGACTTTGAAGATTGGTTATACCAAAGCTTTGTGTAACTTTCCCGCCTCTTTTTATCTCACCTTTGCACCAATTACAAATGGCATAATATTCACCGCAAGCATTAGCAGAGAAATAATTCCACACAATACTTGTTGCCATTGCTAAATTCCGTAACTGTAATTTGTCATGTAAAGCAATAAGCATTGACGCTATACCGCCACTGTGGAAGACCGTGTGGCTTATAGTGTCGTTGTTAATGCCCCCAGGCACAGACTATAATGTGCTTGGAGGTTGAGGGTATTGTAATAATGAAGCCTTTTACTGTTTCATTTTTAAGGACGAATATATTGTCTGGAGTTTACACAAGAACTACATACATCAGCCCTTCCGAGGTGTGGTACCTAATTTGACTACNGCCACGTGTCGCCTGGTTATGCTCGGGGAGGGGGGGGGGGGGGTTGTGGGCCAGCGTCGCTCTAAAATTCCTAAACCCTTACACGGCAGCATTCACTTCACGTCTATGCGAGTGGCCTTGACAGTACGCTGTTCAGCCGGGATTTTTTTTTATAAAAGGTTACAAAACTGAAATGTAATTGTTTGGACTTGTGACCTTGCAAATATGGATTAGTTTGAATTTTAGATCAGTAGTAATTTCACTGCAGAACTTTGTGTAGTTAATGTGCGCGACCCATTTTAAATTTCCCACGATCTTGACTTTGTTCGCATTCGTCAATTGTCAATGCTGTCTCAAGGGTTGGCAGTTCTGAGCTACAGGAAGAAGAGGGCTTTTCCAGGTTGGACATCATGGCGGTAAGTTGAGTCATGTGCAGCTGCCGCCTGTCGGCTGAAATTCGTTGTACAGTCCACTGGTGGCAATTTAAATTTAGTAGTGTTAAATTTGCCACNGCTGCCGCCTGTCGGCTGAAATTCGTTGTACAGTCCACTGGTGGCAATTTAAATTTAGTAGTGTTAAATTTGCCACCACAGTAATAATTAGGCTGATTTTTTTACTGTTCACTTGATGTGTTGTATTAATGTATTAATCTTTGCTGTTGGGTTCCATGTAAAATTGGTCAACATGGCAGATTTCGTTGTTTCTTTGTGCATGTTTATACAAAATATTTCTGGCATACAATTTCAGTCAAATTACTTGTGTTGAGTTAAGCAAGTTTTTCATAGGAAAATAATCTCCCAAGTTGTTTCTGGCTGTGGCCACTTACTCATTCTTAACTACAGACAAAATTACTAATAATATAATATGTCCGCTTCACTGGGTGAAAGTCAATTGGTGATAATAGTTGATGAAATTAATTGGTTGCTGTATGTACAGCCATGGTTAATGAATTATTTATTATTGCGAATTAAGAAAATTGGAATCTGATGAAATAGGCTACTTTCAGATTTTTTAAAAGTTTCAGATTCAGTGAAAATTGGCCAGTTCCGATCTCGTGCCAAGGCATGGGACACATCCGTAATCAATACCATTGCTTTTATATTTTTCATTGTGTGTATTTTATTTACAAATGAATCAATATTTTAAAATGTAGGCATGTTCTGTTAAAATTATTCCTTAGAACTGTAGTTATGAACATAAATTACATAAAAAATACTGATACACATTAATTTAATTATAAAAAAAAGTTTTTTGTATTAATAAAAGAGTTTTAGCTCAAACTTGAAGCTCAGGAACATTTTCTGTGGGTTTGCTCAGTTTTGGCTCGAACTAAAAATCCCAGGCTCTTAGACCTCTTAGAAAGTATATGCACTTCTGATTTAATTTATTGTTAAGATACTGTATTCGGGATGCATGATTTATGGTCAATCTGTATAAAGCTGGAATTTGTTTTCAAAATATGGAAATAATAGTTATTTACAAAAAACTTTGATATTTTTTTTAATTATACCACATTAAAAAATAATGGTGAAAATTAATGTTTTGAAAATTTTACATTCTGCTTGTTTTTGGGATGCAAATTTTTTCTTACTTCAGACTGCAGTGTTGAGAGATGGAGGCTTGTTGTTGCAGTGCAGTCCTGGGGAGATGGTAGGAGCACTGGCTGCCCAGTCTCTTGGTGAGCCTGCCACTCAAATGACCCTCAACACTTTCCATTTTGCTGGTGTCTCGTCAAAGAACGTGACATTGGGAGTACCTCGTCTTAAGGAGATCATCAACATTAGCAAGAAGCCCAAGGCGCCATCCCTTACTGTGTTCCTTACCGGCACAGCTGCGCGTGATGCAGAGAAGGCCAAGAACGTTCTCTGCCGCTTGGAGCATACCACTCTGCGCAAGGTGTGTGGCTGCAGTCTTGTTNACCACTCTGCGCAAGGTGTGTTGCTGCAGTCTTGTTGTCTCACAGAATTGAGTTTTCTAATTTGCTAAAAGCAGTAACTTTTTAATGTGTGTTAGTATATTATTCAAGCAACATTCTTTGTAATTTTTTTGGGTACTATNTTGTCTCAGAGAATTGAGTTTTCTAATTTGCTAAAAGCAGTAACTTTTTAATGTGTGTTAGTATATTATTCAAGCAGCATTCTTTGTAATTTTTTTGGGTACTCTACACAATTTGTGCAAAAAAATTGTAATTCATAATACTATCGATTTGCTACCACATAATATCCTTTCAAGTGAGTCATGAAAAATGAGTTGACTTTTCTCAAGAGACCATTACAGTACTAAAATCTTTTTAATTGGGATAACTTCTTAAGAGGGGAATTGACAATGTGCTTTACTTCTAAGTTGGACAATAGTATATGCAAATAAAACTTACTAGTGAAAGTTTTTATGGCTGCAAATGGCCTATATAAAACAGAGTTTCTAGCAACTGGGAGAAACTGGAAAATCGAGAATTGTATGGAAATTTTAGCACAATCCGGGAATTTTACTAGAGTTTCTTCACGTGTCCGGGATTAATACTGTAACACAGAAAGGGTTTCTTCTGGCTGCACGAGACATTGGCTCATCGATTTTCTCTTTTAAAGTTTGGGAAATATGCATGGTTTACATTACTATTACGGCACAGAATAAATATTTATGCGCACTTAGGTATTACAAATGCAAACTTGCAAACACGAGAATTGTTTTATTTTTTTAAGTGGAGCGGTACACTTCTGGCGACAAGCACAATGGTTTCGCTAAACACTTGGTGCCGTTAGTGTGTTATAATATATAGTGCTGCAGAAATTGTTGGCATCATTCTTCGCCCATTTCATAAAAACAAATATTTTCAATAAACCAAGATTTTTTTTAAAATACAGAATTACAGTGGAACTACGTTATAGCAATAGTCGACAATGGCAAAATTAATTATTGCTATAGCGAGTTATCTTTAAAACAAAATTTAGAGTGATCCGTAGTTTTGTTATTGTATTTGCCCTTGTAGATCCTGTGTTTAAAAGATGCCATAAACTACACGTATGCAGTGACAAGTTAGTACAAAAAAAATCTATGTCTAACAGCGGCATTATGTAAACCTCTCTCTCACACACAAAGCCTGGAGATCATTGAAAACTTCCCTCCCCACTTCCCTCTGCCTCCACCAACCATGACTCCTCTCTGCACTACTCTCTATCCCCTCATTAGTTCTTCTCCTCCCTTCTCCCCTCCTCAGTCATCACTTTTAGCAACCTGTTCCTTGCCCCTCTATCCGCTTCCATTCTTCTCCTGTACCTCCTCACTTCTATCTTAGCCCTCCACTCCCCGTTTCTATTCATGTTACCGTTGGATAAATTCCTCCAAGCCTTCTTTGTTTCCGCATATGACAGAGGATAGCCAACCTGTGAGGTAGTGGAGAAGGGAAGAGGTGACAGGGCGGTTTTTTCAGGGTTGACATTCCAGTGTGGCAAAAAAAAGAAGGAAGCCAGGGACTCACCCTTTTTATGACCGCCCACCCTTTTAACGGTTAGCTCTACTCCCATTCCTACCTCTCAGGAAAGGCTGGCTCAGGCATGGCAAGTGGGTGAACGTCACTTACGATAGGACGTGTTTAAACATTTAAAAAATATGAGTTTACAAATGTTCCTATTACTATAGCGAAAGGCTTCATTAACTGATTTGCGTTATAAACGAAGTAATTAGCTTTCAAATGGTAGGGAAAATGACGGTGCATTTAAAAATTATCTTAATAGCGGACGTGGCGCTATAGGCCATACTCTCAATAACGCGGTTCCACTGTAGTTTTGTTCCAGGTTTTGCAACTGATGTCACTTCAAAACATTCCGGAACTTTTGTTATTTGCGAATAAAATAGGTGTACATTGTGATTATGCGTANTCCGGAACTTTTGTTATTTGCGAATAAAATAGGTGTACATTGTGATTATGCGTATGTTTATAGTTTTTCAGGATTGTAAATTTTTTAAATTGAATTTTAGTGTGGTTGAATTTGAGTATAATAGTGATGTGCTTATAGCAGTTGTACCTGGGCTATTAAAAATAATTTAAACAGCATTCACAGGTATGACCCCTAAATGAAATTGTAAATTACACAAACGATAATATATCATTCTATTGTTACGAATGTTTCACTTTCAATGGATATTCCTAACCAATACAAATTATAATGGGATGTTTATGGTTTGTCCATTCATATAACNATGTTTCACTTTCAATGGATATTCCTAACCAATACAAATTATAATGGGATGTTTATGGTTTGTCCATTCATATAACTAGGGACAGGAAAATTTTGGTGTTTTGAAGATGCCAAAAGTAGTAGTTTCAAAGTAGAAAATAAGGGATTTAATTGTCAGTGTTTTTAAAAGAACATATATTACCTAACAAGAGAATTATAAATCTACGGAATAAAGACTTGATTTTGCTGTAAATGAATATTGTTGGCACATTTAGTAAACTGTCCATGTAATTATCAAAAAACCAATCAAATATGATTTAAAAATATCCCACTACATACAGATTTAAAAAATTTTCTCTCATTTACAATTGTAGAGCACATATCTGAATTTGCAGCATAAGTCTAAATAAAACATTGTAATATTGCTTATCTTTCAAAATACATTTCATTTGGAAGTTAATTTTTTTTTAGCAAAGTGCTTATCACTTAAAACACTTATACTTAGAAAAAAATCTTCGTTAAAGGTTAAATATTATTAGCAAATATCATGGATGGGCCAGTCCACATCAATATTACATGCACTGTATTTATCATTTTTTCCTTTTGGACTATTTTGTTATAATTTCCAACTTGCATTTAATCTTTTACATGGTTTCAGTTTCTACTACAAAGGCCCATCTCAAAATGTCTAGGGATAGGGCCTACATGTATTTTAGATTATGTAACAGCTGCAGGCTATGCACAATAATGTTTTCATCGCTTTATAATTCATATAGTCCTTTTTCTTAAAATGTATATTCAATGGACGTTTTATATGGTTTTAGAAGAGCATATCGTAGAATATGGCTTTCTAGTGATGCAGTAATTTGTTCACTCACGTTCATAAACAAAATAACCTTGATCTCACACACATAAAATGTAAATATGTGCTGAGCTCGGCCATAGATGCCATACATGAGAAAATAATTTCGCTGCTGTACAAGAGAAAGAGATCTTGCATCAGGTCTGCCGTTTTTACGAATTTTATCTCTTTTGACAGATTTTTATAACATCCAAACGGATTTAAAGGCAAAATCACAGAATTTTTTTATACCATTGCATACACCTTGTTTACAAACGCTAGTCTGGAGTCGTTGATCTATATGCAATATGGATGCCAGCATTTGAATTTCCGACATACAATACGCACCTAAGCTGTAAGAATTTCAACTACACTACAAATGAGATCTGTCAACTCTAAGCAGTTGGTAACATGAGTACAGAAAAAGAGCAAGGGTTCTTTGAAAATGTTGAGTATACCGTTCGCAAAATGAGCAAAAATTGACAATATTCTATTGTTGATTTTTGTGTTCCACAATATTGAAAATCGTTACTTATTTTAAAATGTTTTGTTTTATATATGTCAATAGGAGTAAAATATTTGCCTCCATGCAGCGAGAAAAATTAGTAATTAAACAAGCGAACATGTATTGCAAGTTCCGCTTAAATAAAATGTACGCAGTGTGTATCTGCACGTGTGGCATCGTGTATGTTGAGTATCGATTAGTTGAATAGTTTGAATATATGTAATACGTATATAACCTAAAAGCAATACACTCGCAAAAAAATGCACGTTTCAAGAAAACAGCTGCTAATATTTATTCTGATTATTTGAATCCGAGTGTTCTGCCATTTTCATATCTAATTCTGGTTATTTTAAATATGGTTTTGCTAGAAACAATTCATAACACCAGAAAAATACCGTATTTATTGTACAAAATGTGCGTTCATTCTCTAAGTTGTGTTTCGTCGTCCCCGTGACATTTTAAAATTCCAAAAGGTGAGGAAAATTTACATGGCACAAGAAAAAATCACTCTTTGCTACTTTTTATAGTGTAAAATATCTATAAATATGTGTACGATAAAAGTTGCTGTGTGTTATATTCATAACATGCCCATGTGATAAGGTTATGATTATACCACATGATTTTGAAGTCAACACATTTGCAATTCGTGGAAAGTATATGCTAATAATTCCACGGAAGTATTGCAATGAACAAAAAAATTGTACTACCAAAGAACCTGTAGGTATTGTGTGACTGTAAACAAAACAGTAGGCCTAGTAAAGTGTAAACATTAGGAACTTCAGTGACTTCACAAGCAGGATTAGGTACTTAAATTTTTATACAAGTGTACAGGAATTGTATATGAATTTTGTCAAGCTACTATGCTAGACAACCTGTAAAAGTAAAAGGTTTAAATTTCTCCATTAAAGAACAGTTTGAATTATGTAAGTGCAAGAAACAAACTGTGGTTGCAATGATAACTAGCATAGATGAAACTACAATAATTGGCAGGTGCAACACCTGCCCTCCAGCATCAATAAAAAGGAGAGGCAAGCATTAAAGCAACAGTGTTTCCTCACCTTCATACTGATGATTGTTGGTGATTCACAACGTGGCTCCAATGTTGCATACCTGATTGGCATCCACAAGAAAATATACAACTGAAGTCGTGCCCAAAACTAAATTTCCTTGCCTGATCTTTTTATTTAAAGTAAAAAATTAAGTTATTTTTTTATTAAGAATTAAAGAAGGCCTTTGTTGTTAATGTATTATGTAAAATATTTTTTATAAAAGAGAATTTTGGATTGAGGTAGTCAAAAATAACTTGACAATAAGCCTCGGAATAAAATTAATAACTTTAATTTCACTGGATTCTCTATGTACCGGAAACGCATTGTACCCACCCAAAAAACTGTATCCACCAAACAAACATTTTAAACTGTATAGAAATGTCTTAACAACTGTGTGTTAAATAACTGGGTTAAGGGCGGTGCTCTCCTCCCCAGTTCAGCCACTGATGCTTGGGGGTTAGGCAGTCAGGGGCGACTTTGTTACCTCCCATTAATATGCCTGACGAGAGAGGAAGCCTTCACCTTGCAACCAGCATGGCATCCATCCTTGCATCCCCCTTCTCCTTCTCTCTCTCTGCCATGCACCTCCTTCCTTCCCATATAAGCCTGTTGGAGGGAAGGCTGTAAAAACTTGCATCCTCTCTCTTTCTCTCGGCTGCACTCTTACTTCCTCCCCTTACATGCCTCGTGAAAGGGGAATTAGTTGCCTAGCAACTGGTGCTGTGTGCACATCCTCTTGCTCTTAGCCGGCCAGTGGGAGGTGGATATTGGCTATCTTCAGGCACACTCAGCTGTAGCTCATAATGGCCTTGCGTGATATCCAGGGTGGCGACCTACCTGGAAAACAGGCAAAAGTCAGGGGATTTTGTTTAGCAGGGAAAAGTCTAGGAATTTTGTGANCAAAAGTCAGGGGATTTTGTTCAGGGGGGAAAAGTCAAGGAATTTTGTGAATTGTCGGAATAAATAAATGTCATTTAAGTTTCCGTGGCAGCAATTAAGTTATAAATACTGTCCAATATCTATTTGTTACACTTCAGGAGCAATTGTATTGCACATTCTAATTTTTATCTACTTTGAAAAATAAATACGAACCTTATACCAAACAGCGCCATCGTTCAACTTTGAGGAAGGAGGCCTATTTTTGCGGTTGAATTGGTATTAAACTGTTCAGAATTGTTTACAAAAAAATGTTTCACTTCACCAAATGGTTGTTCAGCTCACCAAAACTTCATGTTACCAAGCTTTGTAACCATACATTTGATTGAGGTTGCCAAACGCAAACAACTGTAAACTGTGGGATGTGCATTCACAAGAAGTTAGTGCCAAACCATTTGTTGCTACCAAATCAAAACTTTAAAATAAGTCAGTGCTATGTTTGTTTCGGTTTCAAATTTTTATAATTTATATTTTGCATTTTGTAAGGTTGCAGTTGGAATACAGCGACATTCAACTGTTAAGACGACTGAATACAGATGAATACGGAATCATAGTTTTAATACTAAAATCTCGGTAGTCTTAAAATAAACCACACAGTAATATTAAGCGCACCTGTTCAGTGCTAAAATAGTATTAAAAAAGATTTGGGATGAAAAACTGTTGTTAAACAATAAGTATGTAATAAATAAAATACACCTTTAATGCAAATTTTGGCAACTAATATTAAATAAGCGTGATGCAAAATTTTTTATTACAAATAACTTCTACAGTGTGCATATTAACCTTCAAAGTCCGCTAAACTATCAAGGCGGCAATTTGGAAATTTGTAATTGGTATTTCGTAAGCTTTGAAGTAGACAAAACGCAAATTATGAAAATACGTCATCTATTTTGTAGATGAAATTGGGTCATGTATCCAAAGTCCTTTTGGAAAACGGCCTGTTCGGAAAATGTTGGGAGTGTGATAAATATTTTTTGTGTTGATCAAACAGTGTATGTTACATCGGCAATGTGATAAATCTTAATGCTTCGTCATGTGGAAGACAGTGTGTAAACATTTTAAGTAACGCGCTATTTTAGTACTAACTCAGAGGTAGGTAATATGTGTTGTTATTTTTGTTGTACACTTGCTACAAAGAGGCTTATGGCAGTGAAATTTAACCTCATCCTAACATTAGACAACAGAAACTATCTTTTCATTAATTAAATGATTTTCTTAACAATATTGTTGTTATTTCTTGACGGTGAACATGTTGATTCTTATGTGGTATTTTGTACGTAATTTAAATTACAAATTTTTTACAAAAGAAAAACATAACCGTAAATATATGCTCCACAAAATGTCATATTGTATTTTACTACTTCAGGTTGCAT
Organism: Clitarchus hookeri; assembly: GCA_002778355.1. NCBI lineage: Eukaryota > Metazoa > Arthropoda > Insecta > Phasmatodea > Phasmatidae > Clitarchus > Clitarchus hookeri. Next base: position 91,438 of record NQII01007463.1, read on the forward strand.
AAGCACCATCTGTCAAGTGCCCTTCTGGACAAGGCCTTAACCAAACTTTCATATAGTTTGGAGAGCATTCCTTCAAAACAGTACTATTGACTTTAAATGTCACAATAAAGCAAGACATTCTGTTCTTGCCCAAACAGTTTACTTCAAAAATGACAATTTTGGGGAAAGTCAATTGATTTTTGTTGGCTTGCTTTATGCATGAAATATTTTCTCCTTAATATTTCCATCAATTTGCTTGTCTGCAGGATGTTCATAATTACAACTTATTGCAGTTCAGCGACATGTTAAGAAATAGCCAACTTGTATAGTATTCCTTCTTTGTTTAAATAAAGAGGAAATGGGTACTTTACTGTACTACTTTACAGTTATGGTCGTATGAGCGCTCTGATTGCTACGTTAATATCAATATTTCTATTACTAAACAAGATGGCATGTGTGATTAAATGCAGAGAGGTCTGCACACATTATTTTATACTCTTTGCATGTGTTCGTGGTCACAGCTTTGTGTGCTATTACTNAATTGTTACAAAAATAACTATGGTATTTACTCATGTATAGCGCGCCCTTTTTTCCCTAACATAAAGGAAAAAATTTCTGGGGTGCATGCTTTACACGGAAAAACAATTAAGGAGTGGTAGTCGTAAACTGCGGCGATGTTTGGAGGGAAGTGTATGAGACCAGTCTGTTGTTATCTCATCTCTCCCTCTTACATCAACACTCCTCTCCCTTCTCTCTCTCTCTTTAGCTCAGCCCTCCCCAGTAAACAACACTGCTAGCCGATCGATACATTCCTCCAAGCCTTCTTTGTTTGGTAGGATGGCCACGGGCCGGGAGTAAGAGAGGAAGAGACGTTTTTTTTTCGAGGTGTCACATTCCAGCACGGCAAAAAAAAACCAATGAGTCACTGTGTAAAAGACGCAAAAAAAAAAGGGCCGCCCAGAAACCATAAAAGAAAAAAAAAAAGATAAGAAATCCGGACGTCCACCCAGCTGTTGACCTTCTTTTAACGAACTTTTGTAGGTTAGGTTACCTTTATCATACAGCACGCCACAATGTTTTGGTTTGAGGGCCATGAGTTATTTAATTAAAGTATTTTCCAAACATATCACAATCACCACATATTAATGTAAAAAAAAAGAATTATTTTTTACATATTTACTAACCTTAAACAAATTTAATACAACAATTTTATCTGTACACATTAAAACTTGTCTTCACACTTTGTTATTGTTCAATTCTTCCATATAACGGTTAAATAAAACATTTAATGAATTTTACCTGCATTGGTTTAATAAAGTTGCAAGCAAAAGGCAAGTATTCAAAATACATAGAACCGAATACTGGAACCGATATTTAAATTGTAGAATCGGCACCGGAACCGGAATCAACATTTTTGGTTATTTTTATACTCTGTGCATGTGTTCGTGGTCACAGCTTTGTGTGCTATTACTTATTACTATATGTACTGAAGAGTTTGAGACAATGACTTGTGGTACGAGATGAATTGGTTTCTGAATCTTGTAGCATTCAACTGGAGTAGTGCTTCACCATTACATCTATGAAA
>NQII01007464.1:11503-27264 GCA_002778355.1 Clitarchus hookeri
GGGGGGGGGGAGGACTACACGATATTAGGCAGGTGTAACAGTTTTTTTTGGCTCTTTAGTGTATTAACAGAATTATATAATGCTTGATTTGATTCGAAAATTGTGACGGTACTACGAAGATTTTTGCGTGGAAGTAAAGTATGTTATGTTACAGTAACCGCGCCAAGTTGATACGTATATGCGGCGATTATTTTCTAGCCGGAGCAACAAGCTCAGTAGGCTGGTGAAAGCAGTTCTCACGTACAGCCTCGAGCCACGAAACTAGTCCGGTTTGTGTGTCAAGATCGCTGGGACGACCCGTCTAGGTGAGATTGCTCTCGGTTATCGGCGGCACTTCGACGGTCAGAGACGCAGGAACAACGCCCGTGCGTCATTCAGCCGGACCACTGTCAGACAGCGCTCCTGCTGCGATCGCAACGGAAAAAATCAATTTGATGCATCTCCGCTTCGAGCAGAAGACAGTTATATGAAGTCCAAAGTTTCTTTCAAAAAATTGTTTTCTCGATGGAATTACGTACGATGTTATTGGATATGGAATATTCGCCCAATAGAAAAAAAAAGCATGAAACATAATTTTTTTTTCTCTGTTGTTGACCGCTTTCTTAGGGACATTATTTGTGGGTGATAAGAATTTAATTTATGTATACATTTAAAGAATTTTATCTTCCACTATCACAAAACCAGTAGCAGAAAGTAAACTCGCGTCTCACTTGAAAGTAAGTAATGTCACTATGTAATGTTCGACAGAATCTAACGCTTTTCATGCATGGTTAAAGTGCTTAATCTATAAATATGTTCTGCGTTTCTTTTTGTATCTATCTTAAGTTTCTGTTATAAATATCTTAAGTTCGTATTTATATTTATTTAAGTATGTGTGTTCTCTATACAAACCTACGCCGTTATATGGATCTGGATCAAATTTTGCAGGGATTGTGGTTCACCCTGGATTGTCAGGATTATCAATGCATTGTATGGTGGTTTTGACACTGATCCAGTCGAAGATTTTCGTCTGAAAAGTCACATATGGAGTATCGTGTGCACCTTTCCTAGCTATTCGCACATTGCAGCAGTTGACCAAGGATGAATCAGCCAATATCTCTAATGCTTCCAAGGTCTTGTTTTCAGTCACTTACGTTGATGACATTGTCACAGGTTCTCATTCAGTTAAGTCAGCACTGGCCCTTCAAAGGGAGTTAATTTCTTGTCTAGCTAAGGGTGGATTTAAGCTGCGAAAGTTCATGAGCAATCACCCTTCCCTACTTGACTGGCTTCCTGTGGATCATGTTGAGATGCCACAACCATTCAGCCTGTGTACGGATAGTCAGGTTGTTGTCAAGGTGTTAGGGTTGCAGTGTAACCCAGTCTCGAACACCTTTTCATATAAAATTCAAAGCAGCCCGAGTCATGCCCCCTAGCGCACTATTTTGTCCACCTTAGTACGCATCTTTGATGCTCTTGGATGGCGGAGCCCTCTCCTTATGTTTGCGAAACATCTTCTTGCAGATTTTGTGGTTGAAGAATATCGATTGGGTCTCTACACTCGCATCTGACCTCGCAGCACACTGGAGGTTTTTTAATGAAGAGCTTCCTAACATGTCATCAATCACAGTTCCTAGGTGTATCAAGGGATCTGGAGGCTGTGTTTAGGAAATCCATGGGTTCTCAGATAGTCCTGAGATTGGTTGCGCAGCTGTGGTTTGATTGTGTATTTTGGATCATCATGGTAAATTCCACATTAGACTGTTAGTGAGCAAGTCCAAGGTTGCACCTGTCAGGGTGCAATCATTGCAGCGTTTGGAGTTTTGTGGTGCGCTGTTGTTGGCATATCTGCTCAACCATGTCATTGTGACATTTAAATATGACCTGTGTTTTTCCTCCATCAGTGCATGCACCGATTCCCAAGTTCTGGCATGGATCAATTCGTCTCCACACCAGTTAAAAACATTTGTGACCAACAGGGTGAATGGACTTAAAGACTTTACCCAACCATCCTGGTGGAAGTATGTACACTCCGAAAACAATCCTGCAGATTGTGCTTCACGCAGTATTTTGCCGGCTCAGCTGCTGAATCATCATTTGTGATGGACAGGCCCGTCATGGCTAAGATACCCCTTGGAGCAATGGCCTCTGTATGCATCAAGTGTAGTTGCAGCTGTTGTGTACCCTGCATTGCTTGAGTATTCCGGTGCTGCTCTCATTTCTAACGCATCGGGTCTCCAGACCCCGTTGTTAATAGTTTCCCAAATCTCTCTACCCAACAAATTTACTTAAATTTTACTGTAAGAAACATGTCACATGCGTAGGGCTACTTGCTGTCTGCGTTCAGCAAACTGGTTCCTTGGCATTCATTTGTTGGTAATAAGACTTTACTGTAGTAACGGGTTAACAACCTGGAAATTTATTCTAATACAGCACACCTTAGGGTTGTTATAGCCGTCAACACATGTAAAAACGCCTGAACATTAATATTTTTAATTTTACAGTTTCACTTTTAATTTTTTTGCTTAAGGTCATGCAGAATTGAGCGTTCGCAAGACAATACCTTGCGTTGCATCACTGGCAATTGAAGGGGACGTATATTGAGATTGCATGATTACCTCTCGACTGAAATGATGACGGAAAATCACTTGGAAAGGTGCCAGCTCCACGTGTAGTCAGACTGAATCGAGCTTGCGACCTCGCACATTACAACGCATGACGAAACGCGCTTGGAACGAACCCTCGACTATACTTTGCGTGGATGCACATGAGGTTTGTATGTTGCGCAGGGATGGAAAAATTTGTTGACCTCGTAAACGTCGTTCCTGCAGCTTTTTAGTCTTTCGGCTAGGCAGTAAGTGAATGACTGCAAGAGTGTTGGCAGCAGTGGTCACGTTCAATAAAACCAACAGTTGCCAACTGCTGAAACGGATTTGCTTTTTAACTTGCTCGCTAACTAGTAGTTGCGAAGTTGTGGTTTTCGTATCATTCCAAATTACAGATACAGTTCCGTTTTGCGGTGGCGAAGTTACATGAAATACCACATTATCGAATGACGTCGACCGTGCTTAGACTATATGTCAGTAACATATTAAAACAATTTTCACTTGCATATAATCTATATCGATGCATGGATAAAGTCATCGAGCCCATGGCGATATAAATTTAACAAATGTCTGAAGAGCAAAACACTGGGCAGAATTAAATTTGAGCACGGGTTTTAAAAATGCCCAATTATCTGCCAACAGCCTTTCCTAAAAATTCTACTTATTTCGAGGTCCGTTTGTTACCTGCAACAGAGCGAAGTCATGCTATACAATTAAAAAAACTCAATGATATTTATAATACTTCACACGAGCATAATGTTCATTTTTAAAAAATTATAGCTGGTATTGCATACAAATGTAACACTATAATCGCGTGTATACGTATAATATTATCGTTTCCCCAAACAATATAGTGTAATCATGTTTATTTCCTTTAACGTATAGGGAGTATAGTCCATTCAAGGCTACATCCACATTTTCTGAAGCTCTGCTATAAAGTTCTTTCAGAATATCCTTCCGCCTCGCGCAAACAAAGCTTGACAGTCTAGAAGACTTCAACAAAGGGACAATACACCGCATTCATGCGCAGTCAGATTAGTATTATTTTGCATTGAAACTATTTCTTACTAGGCATTACCGACACCTATTTTGGTTTTTATTCGTATCAATTATATATTAAATATTATAATTTATAGATAAAATATATTAAGTGTGTAGATGTTCAATCTTACCAAAATAAATTAATTTCATTTTAACGTAAGTGTAGAATGATGGCGTTACATGACACGTTTAGGAAATAACCAAATGTATCATACATGGGGTGTTTTATCAAATGTTGTACTCGAAAATTGTGAAGATACTGCGAATATACTACAACCAGAATTCGGGCTTTTTGAGATAAAATTTGGGAAAGATCAACTACTTTACGGTTCGTCGNACCAGAATTCGGGCTTTTTGAGATAAAATTTGGGAAAGATCAACTACTTTACGGTTCGTCGGGGTGGGGATGGGGAACTAGTTAGTAAAAAAAACCGTACAAAGTACAGTCGGCGAAATCGAACTCGCGAATTGCCAAATATCAGAAACCCACGCGTGAACAAGCTCAAAGTGTGGAACTCGTGCAAATCTCTTTCTGCACAGGGTACGCATTATACAGTCATCACTGGAACAGACGATAACGGAGAAGCTATATGGCGCGGCAGTTCCTTTGACGTAGTTGTACCCTTGCTCTGATTGGCTACTACGTGCTGAGGAAGATCCCCCCATTGGCTGGCAAAGATTCGCCTACGACATTCCGACATTTTGCTGGTGAAAGTGACTCTGCTTTTCTCGCGTTTGCTGTTGGAGTTCTTGGAATAAGCAACTGCAGTTCCTAGATATTCCGTGCCGTCGTCAGGAATATAGGTTGTTCAGAATAAAGTGAGCACTTTTGAAAGCCCTGCTCGTTGTTAACGTTTGGGACCATTAGATATCCTTGCTTCTGTATTGTAATTAAACTTTGACGTCCCACTCGCTTTAGTCGCACGTCCTTCAAGAGTAAATGAGAAATTTTCTGAACAGACATATGTTGATAACTAGCCAAATATTACCCTTTCACGCAATAAAAAAAATCTATTAAAATGTAACAAGCTCTGCGTTCACAAATTTTTAAATATCGTTAATATGACTTTAAGGCATACAGCTACTTTCTCCAATCCGCTTCAACTTTTCCGCTAGTATTTCACTCAGCGGTTACTTTAAAATTAACGAGGTTACGGATAGAGACTTTTTTTCAAATGTTGATTTCTAAAGTGCTTACTTTACCGTGAACGACCTACAGATTATGGAAGATCGGGCCAATATATCTTGTATAACACACTAACTAGTTTATTCTTTCATGATTTGATGAACAAAGTTTTGACTCGGCTAGGTTCTTTGCAGACCAATCACGAACGTTCTGCCTTACAGTATCAGAATCGTCAATGGCCCAGTGAAATGGGGTTGTAGCTGCATGCATGCATGCATGCATGCATGGCAGCCAATGAGAAAAGAAAAGTGACGGACATGCGTACAATACGTTGAATCCTAACAAACAGTCAACTTTTCCCGCGATAAACAATTACCTCCACCTATATTAAGTATATGAGTATTGCCTCACGCCGAGATGTGAAGTGGTACTCGACATGGCGTGTGTGGGCCTGGCTGTTAGCACTGACCCACTTTACCACCGACTGCCCTCTAGCCGTTGCGGAGAACAACTTTTCGGTGTGGTGCCTCGGGGACTCCTACGAAGGTTAACCACCAAGATTTTCTATTTTGTGCTCCGTCTCTCGCTTTCCCTGACCTGGCTATCTGCATTCACGGCCGAAGAAAACAAAACGAACCATCAAGGTTATAAAGCAAGTTTACCAGAGTCACATGGCTGGAACCGGTTTTCAAACAAGTATATGCATGTAAGCTGTTATCACGGGTGTTGCAGAGAGTGGCAATGTACACTGAAGAGCCAAAAAAACTGGTACACCTGCCTAATATCGTGTAGGGCCCCCCGAGCATGCAGAAGTGCCGCAAGACGACGTGGCATGGACTCGACTAATGTCTCAAGGTATGAAGGAGGCAATTCACACTACGACTCCTGCAAGGCAGTCCACAAATCCAATCTGCGCCAATTTGAGAAAGGGTTGCACGTCTGTCACGTTTAATGATTCTCGTCAATATTCGTTTGTCCCGTTCTTTCACGACCTTTTTCCGGCCGCAGCGACGTCGAAGATGTGATGTTTTTACCGGATTCCCGATATTCACGGCACACTNTCCATACCTCTGTTATTTGCATACGCACGCCTATACCAGTTTTTTGGCTCTTATGTGTATCTCGCACAATCCCCTGTTCTCTGCGAGATTCTCTCGGAGAATTCTGGGGAGAATAGGGGCCGCGGTGATGTAGTGGTAAGACTACTCTCCTTCCATCCAGGCGAACCGGGTTAGATTCCTGGCTGCGTCGCTCCCGGAATTTTGCACGTGGGAGTCGTGGCGGACGATACCGATGGTCGGCGAGTTTTCTCGTGGATCTCTCTATTCCCCCGCCCTTGCATTCGGCGCTGCTCCATTCTCACCTCACTTCATCCTCATCGGCTATCAAGATCTCGATGTTAAGAGCCGCCCAAATCTCTCCACTCCACTCCACTCCACTCTAAGACGTATCTCCCTACAAGTTTAGATGCATAAATGAGAACTGTGTGTTTTCAGTGTTGAATTACATTTGCAAAAACAGTACAAGACGGAATACTTGCAGTTTTTCGGAACTTGACGAAGAAGCAATTGCAAAATTATATTAATTTACAAAGCAAAAGTGTTATCTAACTTTCCCGTGTACCTCATACGTGAATGTAAAGAATTGAAGTGCATAATGTTGAATTTTATTTATCATTGGTAAGGAAATTATTTCCGCGAATGGTGAATGTCTGTCACGACATTCACCATTCGTATCATTTCAGTAATAGTTCTATATGTTTACGTAATAAATTGTAAAGCGAATTAGTTAATGGTGTTTATTCGAAAAGAGGGCAGCTCTAAATGCACATAACAAAAATTATATATTAATTTGTCTTGTTTCTGATGCAAACTTACAACTCAAGGACCTCCTTCATGCGTGTTGCCTTTAAAGGACATTTGGTAATACTGGGTTACAGATATAAATAGTAAATCCTCAAGGACGAGCTCTTAACAAAACCTGTTCCCATAAAGTGGGACAGAATGTATTTTGGGTAGAGCAGAGCTGTTATTTTTTCTTCATGCACGATATTTAACCATTCCGTAATAAGAAAACCCTTAATCATCATATAGTAGTTTTCCAAACACAAGCGATTTACTTTTCCTGAATGAAATAATTTGTACGTTGCCTACAAATGGCAATGACATAAAAAGGCATGTGGTGGAGAGTTGGAAAGATCAAGCTACAATTTTTCTCCAGATTTCTTATACTTTAGCCACATATGAACATGAAATTACGAAGGATATAGCGATGCGTTGATTGAAACCGTAAAATTGTTAGTAAAGTTGTTGCTGTAAAATCAACTATTGCTCTGTTTTTACAATAATAAAAAAAAAACTACTTCGGCTGCCACGCTAAGGATACTTGGCAGTAAAAATTCATTATTTTGTTATTGTGAAAGTTTTCATCAAATAAACATAACATTTGAAGTGGTTTCGTACCGATCACCTAAAAATATTTTATATGTCATAATTTTTGCATAATTAAACGTCGAAATCATAAATTCACTGTTTTCGAAGGGGGAAAAAAACTAATTGGACCGTTTACAAAAATTTTAACAAGAAAAATTAGGTATTCTCTTAGTTCATTTTAAGTATCTTGAACAAAAAACTGTCTTCGAAAATAAACTGAATAGTCACAAGTGCAAAATTCTCGTATAGTGTTTGTAAATGCATATAATTTTACTTTGTGTAATACTGCACAGGTTTATTATATACCATAGTTGTGTTTTAAATGTAAATTATTTGTATTCTGCACGTGATACCAAAAACCAGCAATAATCATGTGTTATTAAATTAGATAATATTACTTGAATGGATGTTTCATATTTGACGTAAATATAAAATTGAATTTTTTTAATCTTTAAAATTATAACCCAATGTATGACGTGTTTGTTCGTTTTATAAATTTTCCATATATCACAAGAGTTTTATACTTTAGTTAACATAAGTATAAATTTTTTTATATTAAATTTAACGTCTATTTATATTTTGCCTATAAATTGTAACATATTATTTGTAATTATAAGCAGAGAATGTGTGTGTGTTGGTAATGTTAAGTGAAAAACAGTTTAATGCGAAAGTGTCCACACATGCGGTGTGTTACCCCATGGGTGTAATTAACTGGAATCAATTATGATTTGTTTGCATGAGGTAGAAGAATAGCTTCAAAGCAGGACTTCAGAAAAGTTGGAAGGAATATTTTTGAAAGTTATTCAGAAGTTTTTAACACTTTCGAAACCTTTTTCATTTGTGGTTTATAATATTGGAAATAAGAATTTTTCTTTGTGTGCCCAGTACTTAACGGACAGACAACTGCTTTGTCAGCGTTATCACAGCCAATGAGATCTGTAGGCTTCATATTCGGCTGAAGTACTCGTAAAATGGACAAGTCATAACATACGCTAGTAGTAGGCCTACGGATTTACGCATCGGTGGGAAGGCCATTGTGCACTTGGCCTTGCAGTATAAAATACCAGCCATAAAAACCAACCTTCCAGTTTGTTATTTACGCTGTTATGTACACCATTAACTGAGTAGGTTATTTAAGAAGGTAGGGCGCTTAGCGTTGAAACGTTTCCAAAGGCGAACCGGATTCGATTCCCGGCGGGGGCCACCCCCCGGATTTTCGCATGTGGGAATCGTGCAGGGTGATGCCACTGGTCGGCGGGTTTTCTGGGGGGGATCTCTCGTTTCCCCCGCCTTCTCATTCCGGCGTTGTTCCATACACGTCTCGCTTAACCCTAGTCGGNTATCGATTACCGCAAGCGCTGGTTGGTATCGCCGCTGCCCAGTTATGGGATCAGACGACGTCACGTGATGTAACCGACGCCTCTGGCCAAGTGGGACGCGCGTGTCACCGGCGCCTTGTTGCTCAGTGTCCGGCGTTGTGATTCACAGCGACGACGTTCCAGCGTCGCGACGGCTAAGTCGACTGTTACGCTAGCTGTCCGGGAGCACTCACTTCCCTGAGGACTGCGCGATATGTCGGTATACTGCTCGCGATATTTTCGAATTTCTTCAACCACCCTGTGTGACACTAAGCTGTTGCAGTATGCCGCGCGCTGCAATACTGCAAGGGGTGAATCTTAGACGGGATATTATACAGTAAATATCATTATATAATACTGGATGATACCAGATTCAGTCTTCACAGTGATTCTCGACGGGTTTACATCTGAAGAGAACCTAGAACACGATCAATGTACTCAAACAATCGAGGAAAGAGACCAATATAGAGATGCATCAATGTTTGTTCGGGGAAGCATTAAGCTAACGACTTTAGCAAAACTATATAAAAATATTAATTTAATAATTTAAATTTATATTTCAAAGCTATATATAATTGGATAATATGTTCAGTGTAATAAATTTCATTTCAAAATTTCAAATCGTTTTTTATATCTGTGTGTAAAATTCATTAGTCACCTTAATTTTCAGCCAAAATTGTTGATTACGTTATTTTTATTAAACACTTTTAAATTTCATTTTTTGTAAAAGTGGTTTAGAAATATTTGCTTGAACAGAATTCTATTTTAATTATTAGACAAATAATTTTTATTTACCTAAACTAGCCCTATAATTAAAATGCTAATCAATTAACTAGGTATAAAAAAAACAAGTTTGCGCTTCCAAAATTAAATTAAATTTTTAAAAGTTATTTTTAAATTGGTTATCATTTTTTTCTGCCTTTCAAGGTTTAATTGCACTAATTTTTTATAAAATTAATACATTTTTAGTTTAAATTAAGACAATATTTTAGTAAGTCCATAAATGGTTCCACCAATATTACTATAAAATTGGCATCAATAAATCTTGCTGAAAATTAAAGTAACCAATGAGTTTAACACACAGATATAAAATAATAATTTTATAATTTTGTTTAAAATGAATTAGATTGAAAATATTTTTAATTAAATGCAGCTCTGAAATAAAAATGTACGTTATTCAAATTAAAATATTTTGATATAAATTAGTATATTATATAATATATTGAGTTACTATATAATATCGAGTTTTAATATGTACCCCTTACATTAATGCTTGTAATGTTAAAATCGGCATCGTCAACACTGTGGAGAAGAAACATCAATCAAGCCAGGTGTGAGGAGGAGGCTGCGAATTCGCTTATAGCCCGCTCACGGTTAATTGAGCACTTCCGAAAGCCCTCCTTATGATCTACTTTTCTCATTTGGTATTATTTCGTCTTATATAAAATTTACATTGCCATAGATCTGATGGATTTATTTATGCGCCAGCCAAGTTTAAAAAATTGTTACGAAACTTGTTACTGTGTTACAAATATGCCTGTTTTTAACTCTATATAAAGCATTAATACCAACACGATTTCCAATGCATTTTAACACTACCCTCGCAATACAACGTCAAGACATAGCAATATTTTACGTTATTTGCTGATAACTTAAATGNTGCATTTTAACACTACCCTCGCAATACAACGTCAAGACATAGCAATATTTTACGTTATTTGCTGATAACTTAAATGGGAGCATGAATGCAAGTGTGAAAGGTAACATATAAGGAGTTAACTTAGAATTCATTTTTTTCGGACATTGATTTTAAAAGGTTTTGTTTCACCTTATACAGCATATACCAGGAAGAATACACAGCACATAAGGCGTATATTTACAACAATTACTTATTTTGAGATTCTCTCTTAAAAATTCAAAACTGAAAATGTGTTGGTATGTACAAAATACTTACAATGTTAAGAGATAGTTCTTGTTGTCTCGTAAGACGGGCCCCAGTTTATGTGCTCGGCCAGCTATATTGCCACATAGTGGCCTCGCGGACGTTTCTTCACTCACCGTTCCGTACTTCCGGTTGCGAAGGAAGCGCCCAGGTGCATTTCGTGACGAAGTACGACTCCTTTTACATTGAGGTCAGAGCCGCTTGCGATAGCCGAGTCGCAAACCGTGTCGAGCTCAAGGTCGCCGGTAAGGGAGGGGAGGGGGCGATTACGGCATTGAGAAGGGGGCAGGCAAAATGTCTTCTACCACACCCTACATAAATTATAATATTTTCATTTAAAGTCGTTCGAGCCGAAGTACTTTTTTTTTATTTCAGTGTGTGTGATGTTTTCGTGACATACTAACGATGTATTAACAAAAATACCACTTCAAACATTTGTAAAGTTTTTCTTTTTTAGCTTAAAATAATAATTGTAAATTAAAAATCTGAACTGTAACAATTTACAAAAAAAATATAAATTTTTTATTACTAAAATTTTGTTTTGCCTCGTGTTTCTTGGTGCTATAGGGCATACGGCAATTTCTTAGAAATCCGGCAGTTAGTTCTTCTGTGGCAAGAGTTTAGTTTCTAAATATTTTGACTTTAATTTTTATATCAAGAAATTGAAATTGAATTACGGTTTAACCACTTTTTTTTTCCTTCACAAAAATTTACTTTTCATGATATTTTGACGGCATGGGTTATTATTTTCAGCTGTATTTTAAGATACTATTTTAATGAGAAAATATATAAAAGCCAAATTCCTTTAGGCGTTTCCTTTTGTTAATCATTGAAAAGTAATTTCCCTTTATTTTTATACTTTTTTAAACTATTGCTTCAGATCGAAACGAGAAAATATGCAATAGGCCTACGCCTAAAATGTAGAGAGTTATTTGTTACTCTTGAACTCGCTTAATGCCTCGTCTTTCACATTGAAGTTTACATGTATCTCGTTGCGTTAACCAACGCATTAATATTTAATAATGGGTGACGTAAAATTTAAGCTTCTATGCGAGTAGTTGAACCACGCTGTAAACAATATGTTTTAAACTGGAATGAAATTTTTTTGTAATTGACCCAAATTTTATAAATTTACAAAAAAACATGGTGTGGTTATGTCGGGGACACGGCCGTTTGTTTTGCGTGAACACGTCTGCGTTCTTACGTTCCCGGCACCGCTTCACTCGATCATATGGGGTTTCATGGGTATCACTGGATTGCTCTTGAGATGCTCTTTNGCACCGCTTCACTCGATCATATGGGGTTTCATGGGTATCACTGGATTGCTCTTGAGATGCTCTTTCCAACCGTATTTCGACTTGGCTTTTTGACGAGTATAGGCCGACATTGTGTTAAGTTTTCAATTTTTTTTTACTTAAACTCATATAATTTCATTATAACCACGCCACACAAATGTTTCATATGCTTAACCGATTGATCACGACGAGAGCTGTTGATTAAAACTTGAACGAGTGTCGTAGCTACTTCGCGTCAAAAGTTATACTACGCGAAAATTATGAGACGCGGCGAAACGAACTCAAAATGGCGGTGCCCCCCACCCCCGCCGCGCGCGACGTTTCGCAGTCCTCGCTCAACGTAACAAATTCTTTGATCCTTTGGTAATCGAGTGGTTTAATTGAATTTCAGATGTATACGATAGATTCGGAGCTGCGATGCCAAACTGTATCCCCAGATTTTGTTATTATGAGATTTTCTGGATTGCCCGCTATGGTTGCAAATTTAAAGACGTATTCACGTCAAAAAGTCTTGCAAACCTGTCTCGGTTTACGCTTACAAGAGCAACAGCTGTATTGCAATATAACATGTTTTGCAGTAAATTGCTGATAGCATCTCAGGAGTTCAAGTAAGATGTGTGCAAATAACAGATTGAAGTGCAAGGAAGTATGAAATTAATTTTCAAATCCTTCAGTTGCGGTTTTATGGGAATGTCGAACATAAACCTTGTGCCGAATTAGTTACAAGAGGATTCACAAACTGCTAAAAATAAATTTCGATGTCAGCAGAATACCACAGAGGAAGTTTATAAAAATTGTATGCCACGAATGGTGTCACTTAGGTTTTACGACAAAATTCGTATCTAAAATGATTACCAATTTAACCCTAATGCTCGCGGAGCCAAGTGTTGTATTTCAAAGATAAATTAATTCATGTTGTTGCTATGATTTGGAGGCACATATATTCCGAGACAGTAAATATAGGGTACAAAAACAAATTTTCTTTAGTGAAAAAAAGTACAATTATTGAGTATTTGCGATTGCAGCGAGTTAGTAATTTTACTTTTATATAACTTTTAAAAAAGGCTACCACTGTGGTTAAATGATAAATGCGCTGCCTATTGTGTGTTAATTTTCTTACCGTGGAGAAAGATAGAGGAACCATTGCCATATACTTAGAATTACAGTAATTATAATATGACGCAACTAAATTTCAAAATAGAAGACTATATAACATGCGATTGTACTGTGTTTTAGGTTATTTTAATTCTTACCGAGACGCAGTAAAATATTTAGATTTGTATATGTGAAAATACGTTGATATTGAGTGAGGTTCTGCAGCCTCGTACATTTGTGTAAAATTTATTGTTTTTGCAGTGCGAATTGTAGCGGAAATCAAACCTATTTCAATTTCATTTCTCAAAATTTGAGACAATGTATGTAGTGAAATTCGCGGTAAATTATTTTAGAATGATTGTCGTATTGACTTTTAATCATTTTATTCGGTTTCGTTTCGAATTAATTTTATAAAAATTATAAAATATCTTAAAAATCCTAGAAAATCTTATACTGCTAAATGCCCTTAAGACTACCCTTAAGGGCAAGTTGGTTTGCATGAGTAAGGGGTAGTCTTAACATATATTGCTGTATTGTATTGCCTACTCGTTGTTGGCACTAACTTGCTTAAAACTTTTTTTTTCTTCCAGCGTGAGGATATGGGATTAATGAAACAATATTATTTTATTTTTGACATGTAATTAAAAACAACTATGCCACATAATTTTTTAATTTTTATTTTGGGAATGGAATAGTGCTTGCAAGCTTCGCAGTCATTGTCATAAATTAAAAATAATAGTATTTGGGCAATCGATTGCGCTTAAATCGAAAAGTAAACAAAGAATTAGGTATGGTGGGAGAGGCCTCGCGTTATTTGTAGGTATGACCCATCCACCCTGGATTTGTTTTTCTCCACACATAGTTGGCAACAATTGGTATCCTACCCGTAACGGCACGGGAAATTCTTTACAGTTAATAGCCATTGAACAGCCTCGCAGTGCGTGAATTACCAAAATGCATAATCCAGAACAAAAATTGAAGTATTTAATGTTTTAGATGGCATTTGTTTTCGTGATATGTTATTTAATGCTGGTAGCTACCATATACAGCAACACAATGTATATTTCTTAAAATTTAAATATTGGTAATTTTTTGTAAAAAAAAAAAAATGGGGGTTCAAAATACCAAATATGCCATTACACTCGTTTGAAAATTAACAAAATAATACTACCTACAACAGTAGTTATAATATTGTAATTTATATATCTTGAAGAGAAAAAAGTTTAAAATAATTTTTATGGGAATTTTTAACAACATGGAATTAGGTTAATATTAATAACTATCTTGTAACATTTTTTTGTAATAGAGTTTTACATTGTATTAATATGTAAATTTTAAACAATTAATTTGTCATATGTGCTGATTTTGTGATTTCTATAAGTTTTTATTAGGAAACTGTTTCATTTGAATTTTTTATTAATTCAAATATATGTATAATTATATATATATTGATAAAAATATCAATGGAAACGTATTGAAGTAGTTAAAATAAATTTCTTGCTTATATAGTTTGGAAATCAACACACAGCGATACCTTTCCGTGGCCTTTAAACTGAAATTCTTTTCGTTTAGATGTCACCACTGAAACTTCTATAACTGCAAATTGAAGTAATCTAATGATTTATTCATTTTCTTTCTGCTCCTTAAAAATACGGATGTAAGTTAGTCTGTAGCAACTTCAGGAATTGTATTAAATGGCGCCGTTTTCTGCGACTAGTTTAGTTTTATTTTTTTTTACTTTGAACAGCAGTTAATGAAAGAGAGGAATAAACCGAAGGACGAAGTGACGCATCGTGTCGTGAAGACGTAACCGGTAGCTCAGTGATGCCTAACCCTACAGCACTTTGGCCCAGAACTCGAGGACGATGTAGCTGGCGCGTTCAAGGTCGAGAAGCGAGGTGGACGATAAGGGAGACAGTAGCACGCAGCCCTAGCGCCTCGTCGCTCCTACGCGCAAGGCGAACAGTGTTTTCGTCGAAACGCTGTACTGTGCAAATTAGATCGGCAACAGTGGCACTTAATTACACGTGATGTAAGAGACCACATATTAAACTACTTGCGTATGAACGTACTTTTCTCTTACCGCTTAAGGAAACAGGCAAGCTTTAAACGTGCTATATTTGTCCATCTTTAAGATTTTTTTTTTCGCAATGAAAACACTTTGGTAAAAGTAAAAAATATAGGGATATAGATAAATTTTTTTTCTGGCAGAAAGTCTTATTTCCAGAACATTTATTTACCGAGGTGCGAGTATTCGCTCAAACAACTATTCCACAGAAAATGTTTCAATACGTCTGAGGCCTAAAAGCGTGGCAGCACTAAGGGCGACCGAGACATGCGCACCAACTCTCTCATCGCCTCTACGCGCAAAGCACTGAACTGGCGTGTAGTCTTGCCGTCGATAACGCGCCTCTGTGAGACTTTCAGCGGAGACCCTACCGTTTTATGACGTGATAATAAAAATAAATGTTTGAAGCACGTCCGTATTCCTTTTTAAACGGAAAGTTCAGGACTAAAAATGACCGTGGAAAAACACCCGTTCGAGCCATTTTCACTATTATAAAAACAAGGTTTAGAGAGAATCGGAGGAACTGGAAAACTTATAGAGAAGCGTAACGTTTCTTAAATGCTATTCGTAAGCAGACCTCGCTCAGGCACGTTGGACAGTTTTTTTTTATTATAAGAAGTTTTCTATCTGAGCTCTGCACACCGTTTGTCGGCCTTACCACCTTCGAGATTATGTCAGGACACGCCGTGACCGTTCCGGCTGGTGGTTCCGTCATCACGGTGACTACTCGTGACCCGTTCCCGTCACTGGATGCCAGCGGAGCCCGTGGAAGACCGTTGCAGGACGACGTCGCCGCCTTTGTGACTCGCGGTGGGGGGG
>NQII01007464.1:30008-57416 GCA_002778355.1 Clitarchus hookeri
CCCTACACATAATCATATCCCTCCCCCTCACTACCCCCTTGGTTTTCCCCTTCCCGGGCGTCGTACAGAAAAAAACAAATGAATGTCACCAGTATCTGGCAGAAGGCAATTACTAATCGCAGTTATAAAAATTTAAAATTTTAAAACGAGAATTTGTCTAAATATAAAATTCGTAGAGACATTATTTTTTAAAATGATATTTAGGTTTTTATAAAGGCTAAATTACATTTTTATAAGTTATAAAAGTAATTATTTATTTTAAAATTAAAAATTATCAACTCTTAAAAACGATGCCTATGCCTCCTTCCCTTGGACACCTCGTCCCTATAGGCCTTTCACGGTTACTTAACACTTTTCTGGAACCCTGAAAGTTCTACTTTTGGTACCATTTACGTATCCTTCCGCTACACGCAAACATATACACTGCCGTGTGGCTACGTTTAACTGTCAACTGGTTTGTTTACTGTTTTCAGCTGTTCAAAGAACTTTGTCATATTTCAAAAAATCATTTCTTACGAATGTTCACAATTTAGGCCTATAACCATATTTAGGTCAGCTTTATGACTTTTTAACAATGTCTATAATGACAATCGTTCTTAGTAATTATTTTACATTAACACAATTGCCAAACATGACATAGCACATTATACGTAATAGACCCATGTTAATATTTTGCCGCGACGGTGTTTAAAACTCTGTTAAAACTGCAGGGGAAAGAATTGTAGTATTTAACTTCTTGTTATCGATGTGTGTTGGGTTATTTCGTTAAAAGGACGGCCAGAGTTGGAATATAAATTAAAACGAACGAACAATCAGTCCATCGAAAAGACACGGTAAATTCAAGCACGCAACTCGCGTCGCTTATTTTTTGTACGTAGCAGCGACAAATTGAATGCTGAACATGCACACAGATAGGCCTACCATAACTTTCATTCCGCTCATATTTCAATGTATTGGTACTTACTGTTTTCTAGGTTTATTTCGCTATTTATTTAAATGTATCTGGCTGGGCTTAGTATTTTGTGGTGGTTGTGTGCAAACGTTCAAATCACAGAAACGTAAGCACGTTATACAATTTGTATTTCAAACACCTAGGGCAAGGTTACGACTTTCAGATAAATTAACAGACGTGACTTTCAATTAATTTCGTCATAAAAAACAGTTCACGGTTAAAATGCATAGTTTTCATACGTTCGATATTTGCAATCACACTCAAGGTCCATCGCAACGTTATGGTGTCAATACTCTCTCACACACACACGTCGGTCACGACGCACTTTACAGTATATGTATTTATACTGTAGAAAAACGTATTCATCACAACATCGCAACTTGCTAGGTAGGTTTAAAAAAATCGATTACGAACTTGACGCTTCGTTTAGAAACTCTCCGTGTGATGTCGGCGTCGCCACTTCTGCCACCTTCGAATTTGTAACCGTCCCGCCATCACATCTAAATATACTATAATAAGTATTCAAACAATCAAAATCTCGTTTCAGTTGTAAATTACAAATTCATAGATTATTATTTTTGCTGTAAGAAGTATGAAATATGCGAAAATTGAGAACTTGTATAATTTTATTGCTAACTACTAGCAGTGTGAAACTTCCCGAGAGAGAGAAAGAAATAGAGAGAGAAAGAAATAGAGAGAGAAAGAAATAGAGAGAGAAAGAAATAGAGAGAGAAAGAAATAGAGAGAGAAAGAAATAGAGAGAGAAAGAAATAGAGAGAGAAAGAAATGGAGAGAAGTTCCGCTCCGTCTATTGAATTTTCTTCCTCGGACGAAATAAAACACCATGTCACTAGGGCCTACGCACTGTAATTTACGCTGATATTTTTAACTGTAACAATGAAATACGTTTTTTTTAGTGTTATTTGAAAATTTAAATATATCAATAGGCAACGTTTAATTTACAAATAGCATACCAAAAAAATCTAGGGTTAAAACAATATTTTAACTGTGAACTATTTCTTACTAGCCGTCGCCAACACACATCGCTGCTCTCACTGTTTTTAATTCGTATTTAATGCGAAATAAATATTACGAGTTAAAGTTTCATTTATTCAACAATGCAATACCTTAAAGTTATTCACAGTGTTGTATATTTGTTTGTCAACCTGTTTGAAAAAAAAAAAACAGGTTGACATGTTACACCTAGGGTGTTTTTTCAAAGGCTCGTTTCAAAACACCCGAGGACACCGGGATTGGACAATACCCAAATGTCTTCTCTAATCGGAGACAGAGGGCAGGCTTGCTTTTAGAGTTGTGTTGTTGTTTTATAGTATTTTGCCGAAATAATGATACTGTTGTTACCGTTATTTAATTTTGTTCTTTTATTTGTTTAATATTGTTGCCAGTTAATTGCTGTTTGTTAAGTCTATTTTGTAATTTTTTTTTTATTAATTTCAGTTATTACAATTAGATTTAAAATTTTGTCAATTGTTATTATTCTACGTACTATTTATGGGGCGCCATGCAGGGAATATTAGGTTGAGTGCATTTGCCAGTTGTGTAGTAAACCACTTCTGAGTACCAACATCGTATTGCTATTTTGCCCATAGTTGCCAAAAAATATGAACGGTACAGGAACAAAAATATTGAATGTCCATATTTGGAAGTTTCGAGTAAAACGCAATCTAAACTATAAACTCTTCCATTGGACTTCTCTCTTTCGAGGCCTGTTACTTCGGACACTCTTCTCCTTAAACCGTTATGATTTGCATGCCGATAGCACTGAGAATTCTCTACCAGATGAATAACCTAATTTTCTGTAACAATATACAATCGTCCTTTTTCTCCTGTACACTTAAAATGTCAAAAATTTGTTGCTTGAACTTTTGATTGGCACTACTGTCCACTACAGGTTGTTCGCGGCATATACGTCTTTATTCTATGGTTCACGATTAACTGAGCATTTTCGAAAGTCCTTACCAAGGTTAGTTCTACTCAGGTTTGGAACAAAACGTGTTTTCTTTTGAAATCGTTTGTCATAGGGGTAATATCCGCCGCTAGGTGCGCTGGTGTTTCAAAGAGGTAGTTTTGAAGTTCGCGGTAAATGCGAAAATTACATTTTTTTTGTGCGTAGAAATTCGTGTTTTGACTTTAACTGAGGTATATACTTGCCCCAGCCTAATTTTTTTAAAAATATTATTGTTCTTTCGTGCCTATTATTCACGCCCTCAAATGCTGTTTAAAAGAGCAAACAGTTAAAAATAAAACTGTATTTGGCACTGAGCGTTCATAAGCAAGCTCATTTCAATAGAAAAACGTTACTAATTTGAGTGCGAAATAAACATAACTTTCATAAAAAGGAACTTTGTACTTTTCTCCTTTCCCTAAATGAAACAGCGCCCTAAAAATAAAATGTTAAACGATTTCACTATTTTTTTTTTCAATTCAGTTGTCATAATTAAATAAAGCAATCGTGTAAGCAATTTGCTAAATCCGGTTTACGTCAGATTATCAAACAACACGTGAAATATTTCGTCATTTCCACTCTTCGTGCGTAGAACAGTCTATTCTTTACGTATATAATAATACAATACAAATGAGAATATTTTACACAATTATGTTTGTGTTATGAAAACTGCAATTATTCCATTTACTTGCTTACAAAGCGCAAAAATTCGGTATATATGAGACATCCGTGCACTCTGCCGCCGAAAATTTCTTGTTAAACTAAAAGCATTGAGCTTCCCAATCGTAGTAGGATTAACTATAAGTCATGCTTAAGATCTAATTTTCTCCTAGTTCGGAATAACTAAGCCTTGTGCACAGTTTAAATTGTAATGAGATTAGTATCTTTATGCGTCGAAGTGGGGGAAAAAAAATTAAATTGTTAGGAACCTAAATGTGTAGCTAATATGCCAATTTATACTCTAATATGTATAGAAGCAAAATTCACCTGATTGATTTGCCATGCATTTGTACATTAAACTCTCAATACAGCGTGAAGCCTTAGGCCGTGTCCGAAAGGGCAGACTTTGTCGAAAAATGATCAAGTGGCCGGATTTTGTATACAGATATGATTTCGTATTTTGTACCTAGCGGAAGTAAGCAAAAATACAGAATGACAAAATCAGCGCCATGTTGGTTTTGGCGTTCAGAACACACACGCCAATGTGTGATAAAAACATTTTTTAGACAGAAAACTGTTCAAAAATACATGACATGTTTTAAAAAGAAAGTAAGTGTTGTGCATTGTTTATGAATTTCGCAACAAATTTTTTATTGGTCGTCGTTGCATTATATGTTATCTTATTTATTAACATACCAGCGAACCGGCCTGCCTTCGCCCTGGTACAATTGAGTTTTACAGTGATACACTAATAAATAAATTGGGAAAATACAATTCATTTATGTGAAAACATAATTATAAAATCTTCATCTCTTGGCCTAGGTATTTAACTGATTACGGCAACCCGAAAGGAAGGAAATATTTTTCACCCAATAGCCAAGAAGTAGGGTAATGTTTTTAGAGTGTATCTTTGCAACTATCGCGTAGTTACAACATTTCCGCTTCCCAGCGTCGATGTATGAAAATTAAAACTTCAGTTTCATCAAGTTGTAGCTTTAGAAAAAAGTGTACCTAGGTACTACTTTTTGCTCTTGACTGAAGGATCATAATCGATCACCAAAGTTAAGCAACTTTCCCAGTGGCACATATTTGGATGGGTGACCGTTTAGTGGCATAACATTTTAGCGCTTCCAGGCTTCGAAAGGCACGTTATATATTCGGTCCCGGTTGTTATTGATTGATAGCAGTCGTTAAGCCATTTCAGATGCCCTTGGGTGGGTGGCCTGATAAACTCTGACACCAGAGGAAAAAAATATTTCGGTCACGTTCCCAGCCGTTGCATAATTACGATTTGTTGTTATTCCACAGGAACCGTACAATTTTCCGGCATAAAAAGTATTCTATGGCCTATTCCAGGACCTAAAGTACCTACTTACCAAAATTAATTAAAATCCGTTTAGCCGTTATGGAGCTTAGTGGTAACAAACATACACACGCAGCACAGACTTTCGCATTTATAATATTAATAACGTTTGCAGCATTCCAGTAGTGATTGTAGAAATATTACATCAATTTTAAGCATTAAAATTAGATTTTAAAAAATTGATCTGTTAACGTAAAAATGCGCTGCCTTGGTGTGCTAAACAAGTGACGGTCGATAACGTCCTAATTGAAACTTACGAAATGACAAATTACAAAATAACGAATTTGTCATTTCGAACACAGCCTTAAGAAAAATTTCACTTATTTCACTGGCATCTTGGCACGTGAATCCCAGTGTGGACAGTAGCATGCATGCAGTTAGTGGGCAGTGAATGTTTTCAAAGGTTGATGTCAAAAGTCTTTCCTTTACAATGAACAGCCCATAAACATAACACGTGTTTTTTCCCCCCTCACTTTTTTAATGTACTGAAGACCAAACCAACTACGAAAACAACTTATTTTGAAAAGATAACATCTGTTGGNATTGTAGAAATATTACATCAATTTTAAGCATTAAAATTAGATTTTAAAAAATTGATCTGTTAACGTAAAAATGCGTTGCCTTGGTGTGCTAAACAAGTGACGGTCGATAACGTCCTAATTGAAACTTACGAAATGACAAATTACAAAATAACGAATTTGTCATTTCGAACACAGCCTTAAGAAAAATTTCACTTATTTCGCAGGCATCTTGGCACGTGAATGCCAGTGTGGACAGTAGCATGCATGCAGTTAGTGGGGCAGTGAATGTTTTCAAAGGTTGATGTCAAAAGTCTTTCCTTTACAATGAACAGCCCATAAACATAACACGTGTTTTTTTTTCNCAGCCCATAAACATAACACGTGTTTTTTCCCCCCTCACTTTTTTAATGTACTGAAGACCAAACCAACTACGAAAACAACTTATTTTGAAAAGATAACATCTGTTGGGGAATTAACTATTAACAAACGCCACGTCTCTGTTCGGTCTAATGGTTTACACGTTTCTATTGACAAATCTCGAGCTACTGTTTGGGGGTGAGTAGAACACGTTTACTTACTTTGTTTACGGCGGGGGTTGTTTTGAAGTGATGTTGCTTAATGCTCGGAGCAGATGCCGTGCGTTGTGTGCGGCGAGTTGGTCAAAAATATATGTATGGAGACCACATAACACGCGAATGAACTTTGACCCCACATGACATTATTTACACAACATAGCGTGGTCTGAATCAACTAGCGAGGGACGTAAAACACGTACGCCTTCTAGTTACATAATTACGCTAATCAAAGCTATAAATAAGCTCTATTACGGCTTCAGCACACGAAACACTACCGCTTACAGTTCCTGCCAAGAATAATTTTTTTTTTTTAACTATTTGCAAACTCTNACTGCTTACAGCTCCTGCCAAGAATAATTTTTTTTTTAACTATTTGCAAACATTATTAATTAATTCTAGTTACCAACATTATTTTCCTAACAATGTAAGGAAATAATAGCTAATTGTACAACTCATTGCTGACTAATATATAGTCAGGGCCTAAGAGACATCAGGGGGCCTTGGGCCAACATACCGAGATAGGCCCTATGACATAGAAACGTCATATGAGTGAGTGCGAGTGCGCAGAGATTTGGAGGGCTCTTAACAGCGAGATCTTGCGAGCTGGTGAGGGTGATTGCGGCGAGTGTGGAGCAGCGCTGAAATTAAGGGGGTGGGGGGAAACGGGAGATCCCCGAGAAAACCCGCTGACCAGCGGCATCGTTGGGCACGATCCCTACATGCGAAAATCCGGGAGTGGCCCGGCCCTGGGGTTTAACCCGGTTCGCCTTGGTGAGAGGCGAGCAGGCTAACCACTCTGCCACCGCGGTCCCTCAGCGAGTGGTTGACACACGAGAGATTGGACTGGACTAAAATGGCGTAGAGTGTGCACTGACTGACGCATTTAGCCTTGAGAATGAAACCACTTCAGATCCGCGTCTTGCGTGTTGCGAGTCTATTGTAATACGGTCCTGTAAGTCGGGGATGCTCAAACGGTCGATCGCGAGAGCTTTAAAAGTCGATCGCGGACATATGTCCACATTCCCTCAAGAAATTAAAAGTAAGCGCATCCGTCGGTCACTCGTACGGCGACACTGTGATACGAAATAATAAAATGTAAAGTCACGCCGATAAGAACGCTGCCCACCGCCGGAGTTGTTGGCGCGGCCTAGTATTGTTCGCTCCCATTGTTTGTAAAGAATGGCTCTCTGGATTAAGAAACCGCCTTGCGAGTTTTATTCCTTTTTGGCGAGTTTGCATGTTTGGTAAAATGANCGTTATGAGAGTACACCTTCGCGCTAATCGTTATGAATATTCTCGCTAGGTCGCGCTCTCTTCGAAAAATGGCGGCAACGATTTACAAAATGTAAACATAATCTGATCAAAGTGTACTCGTCATAGTAACACGCGAGTGTGGCCGGGGCTTAACCAAAAACAAACATGCATAGGTCGTAACAGCGACAGGCTTACCATCTGTCATGTTAGAGCTCAGTTCTACCCCCTTACTTTTTTTTCGATCGCTCCCGCTTACCCCCCACTTTTTTTGCGGTCGATCGCTGATGGTACAAGTCTGAGCACCCCTGCTGTAGGTCATTGCTTACAGTTTGTCAATCGTAAGGTCTATGGCTGTCATGCACGATAAAGTTGCCATGCACAAAAGTACACGAGGCATAATGTTAACGCTTAACACGTCAATGTATGTCGACAGGTTTTGTAAGCATGTTTAGAAAAGCCAATCGGGGGGAAGTTCTAGTTAACGGTTACTGCCAAAGTCGTAAATAAATATTTTTCCATCGTGTTTTTTTTCTGTCCAACTATGGCTTTGGCCGTAAATGTGTACTTTTAATTGCAGTGTAAGATATGCTAAAGTAATGTGCAAGAGAAAATACCTGTGTCCTGAATAAAATAGGAGTGTAATAGTATCCATTAACATGGTAAAAATATATTTTGTTGGCAACAGTAAAAAGTATATATTTTACTGCGATAAAATGTGCCCTACAACACCTTAATGTATTATTATTCGTTAAGTAACGAAGAATTTCGAAAAAGGTGTTCTTACTTTTTGTGACACCTCATTACCTGAACTTGGGATGCAATCGCAAACTGTGTTCAACGATAACCGTTTCAAAGGAAACGGTAGATTTCTGCCTGGAGTAATGCTACATTCATTAATAAACATGTGCCAGATACATCAAAATTAATATATAATTACTGATTTCATTCGTGAATCAGTACAAACTACTGGGAATGAAGTGCTTCTCCGGTTCATTAACAAAGGGAAACCTCAAAGATCTGCAAACAACTCACAAAGACAAGCCTTTAAGGTCGTGGGAACCAAATGTCAGGTGAAGATGGGTTTAGAGATATTTCCATCTTCTTGAGTCGTGTTATTCATTTTATACATGGAAAAAGTGTACTAAACTTAGAGTTTTTTTAAAAGTAAAATTGACATTAACTCCTTTACTGCGAAACCTATTAAAGCAGTGTTATTTTTATACGTAGTACGTATGGCACAACACTCTTGTTCGTTCCGTATTTGTGAATTTTGTAATTGAGCTTATGAAGAAGTTATAGTACGTTGTCATGCGATTTGATTAAGAGCTTAAGTTTATGTTAATGAAAACTAGACACGCCAATATCGTAGTACAGTCCAGGATTCCTTCTGAAATTTCCGCTCTCCTTTCAATAGTATGCGAGGCAATTCCTGGACGATGATGGTCATGGCGTGTTTTATAACTTGCTAGTTGTAAACTTAAGTGACCTACAGCGATAGCAAAACGTGGCCAGTTTGTCAGCGAAGTCGTGGCGGCCGTCAGAGACTATCTACAAATTTGTATTCTAATCTGGTTGTTGGTAGAACGTCACCCCTTCTAGATCTCTCCAGACTCAAATATATCTGGCCCGCAGTTTCTGAGCGGTTAGCCTGCTGGCCTCCCGTCGGGGCCGAACCGGGTTCGATACCTGGCGGGGGTCACTCTCCCGGATATTCGCACGTGGGGATCGTGCCGGACGATGGCGATGGTCGGCGGGGTTTTCCCGGGGTTCGCCCGTTTCCTCCGCCCCCCTTCATTCCGGCGCTGCTCCATGCTCACCACAATCACCCTTACCGGCCTGCAAGACCTCGCTGTTAAGAGCCGCCCAAATTTCCTCACTCACTCACTCACTCAAATATATTGTGGGCCGCAGAAGTCCTGAATGCGCCACTCCAACTGAGATACGCCTGCTATTGTATTAAATATAGTATTTGCGTATAAAGGATTTTTACAAAAGGTAACGCGATACCCAAGAATGAATGTTCGAAGTAGGCTCCTCAAAAGCCAATCAAAATCAAATAAGTGTAAATTAAATTGTCTGTATATGCATGACTTCAGTTTGTCNATTGTCTGTATATGCATGACGTCAGTTTGCCGCACGGCACCTAAAAACATCAGAATTATATGCCCGGATAGTTTGGGAAACTCATTAGAACAGTTTGTCCGCCTGGTAACTTTNGAATTATATGCCCGGATAGTTTGGGAAACTCATTAGAACAGTTTGTTCGCCTGGTAACTTTTGATATTCCAGGACCTCTGGGATAAAAAATACAAGGGAAGGGATTGTATTTGAGAAGTCAGTGATTTTTTTTTTAAATGCAAATAGGAACATTAATCTGTTTGTACTGTTAACGTCGTAGCATTACTGGCTTGCATTATGGGGTCTTTGTTTCGAAACCGACGGTGTCCTCCGCCCCCGGTCATGGAGTTATCCATCTCCACTGGTAACCGAACTTAATACGTGCCTTCCAAAACCACAACTTACTAAAAATATTGTTGATCTGTAATTGGTATGTAGCTGTTACCCAGCATTTAAAAATTATTTTAAAGTAACGGCTAACTTATTACGCATATGTTCAAATCATAATAATATTTTATTTTAATTCGACCGAAGAAGTAGCAGAGAGAAAATATATGTATTGTAATGTTGGATACATTTACGCAAGCCTTGTCACACTGCTTCTTCCTCTTGATTTCCATGCCACTAAGATTTTTAGTATAGAAACAAGTATTTCAATACTCCCCTTTATCTTCAGCGTGTTTTACTTTATTATTCCAGAGGATGATCGGTTGACAGTGCCGATGGACAACGAAGCTTGGCTCATCAGGTTCCTGAGGCCCTGCAAGTTCTATCCAGAAAGCGCCTACGAACTGGTAAAGTGTTTGTTTTTAATGTTACGTTAGCAGTTAAAAACCAAGCAGAAAGAGTCTTAATTGTGATGTACCAAAGTAAGAAAATTGGTAGTTGCCGTATCTCGTGCCAAAAAGATAATTTAGCAATACTTCAGTTACATTGTATGTTAGCTGCATGAACATGCTTTCGATCACTTATAAATAAATGGCACCGCTTTTGAAATTACTACTTCCCTTCGTAATTGTAAGTTAATCGTAGAGCAAAGTGTCTGGTATTATCAATTCAATTTAAAAATTTTACTATTTTTAATCTGGCAGCTGCGGATATTTATGCAGCTCTGTCGCCCGGCACTACAAAGTGAGATCAGTCAATTGTGAATGACAAAATGACTGGCTATTTGTAATGTCCAGGAGACTCAAAATTGAGCATGTGCCATTTATCTTTGCCGGCACCTGTTAGTTCTGCCACGGCTTTCATCAGAATATGTGGGAAATTAAAAAAAATATATTTATATCGATATCGTGGTTAGTTGCAGAGTAACTGCTAAATCTGGTTAATGGATAAATTTTCTCAGTACTGTACTTTGTCCCGTAAAGTGCCCCTCTGAATTTCTCATTTTATTTACAGTATATAAAAGTCGCGAATGTTCGCTGTCATATTTATAATCACCTGGATTACATTATAAAATCGAAACTGTTAAAAATGCTCCGAGTCAGCGAAATTGACTGCAGATCTACCAAAAATTCTCCACTTAAATCAGTCAAATTCTACTGATCATTTTGTTTGCTGGCATTCACTGATTAAGCAGTGATTCCTAGTGAAATGCGTTGGCTTGACAGTGAAACCTCAGTGAATTTCAATGATTCGCCAGTAGATCATAGCTCATTAACTGAAGATTCAGTAAAATAATTATAGTGATTAAAATAATATCTTCAGATTTGAGTGCAGTATTGATGAAATCTTTTTGAACGAAGAGTATTTNTCACTGATTAAACAGTTATTCCTAATTAAATGCATTGGCTTGACAGTGAAACCTCAGTGAATTTCAATGATTCGCCAGTAGATCATAGCTCATTAACTGAAGATTCAGTAAAATAATTAAACTGATTAAAATAACATTTTCAGATTTGAGTGCAGTATTGATGAAATCTTTTTGAACGAAGTGTATTTTTTATGTAAATATTTAGATTTGGACACAACGTGATTATCGAAGAATAATCCTCGGTCGAGTCGTACCTCTTATATCCAGGAACTAAATATTAAGACTGAATTATTGCGTTTCCATCGGAATATCTTATGACGTCGTCAGTGATTGCGAAGTAAATATGCGTATGTTGCAGATAAAACGCTACTACCAGTTCAAGGTGAAACACCACAACATATACGATAACCTGAAGCCGAGCACAGAGAAGAAGGTTTTCGAGCATAACGTAATTTCCGTGCTGCCGAAACGAGACCAGTTTGGAAGGAGAATTCTCATTCTGGAGCTTGGCAGTGAGTAAATACAAANCACAACGTGATTATCGAAGAATAATCCTCGGTCGAGTCGTACCTCTTATATCCAGGAACTAAATATTAAGACTGAATTATTGCGTTTCCATCGGAATATCTTATGACGTCGTCAGTGATTGCGAAGTAAATATGCGTATGTTGCAGATAAAACGCTACTACCAGTTCAAGGTGAAACACCACAACATATACGATAACCTGAAGCCGAGCACAGAGAAGAAGGTCTTCGAGCATAACGTAATCTCCGTGCTGCCGAAACGAGACCAGTTTGGAAGGAGAATTCTCATTCTGGAGCTTGGCAGTGAGTAAATACAAATATTTTAAGATATATTGAAATGAAAATTATATTTTAAGATTTATATTTAAGATATTTAAAAGTGAGCTAATGTCCGATAATAATAAAGCTGGAGGGGGGGGGGGGCACGTGACACGGATTTATTTTTACTAAAAAGTATTAAATTCAGAAAGCAGGAGACGTTATAGCAAAAAGGTTTTTGCTTGTGAATATTTTGTGGTAATTAAATATAAAAATTACGTTTTTATATTTCTCAAAAAGTTTGTAATCTTATTAATTTTTTTTAGATGTTGTGAAGGAACTACTAAAATGTGTTTACATTACAGTTGTGTTGAATGTGTGCAAATATATAGAAACGATCGAAATTTTGGATCATGAAGCAGGAAAATTCTGAAAGCTTCGTCTAACTAGTCATGTTAAGGGGCCTTCGAAGTTTCTGAAATCAATTACTTGACTTGCTGTAACCACAAACACAGCTAATCTGATTTTCTAAATGCTTAATTTTAACGAAATTATTTTGAATATGTATATACGTATATCTTTGGTGGCGAATTTGGCAAGGCTATTTTTAAACAATAAATTTAACTTCGATTCTAGATGTTGCCAAGCACTGAATTTTTTTAAGCAGTCTGGCAAACAGTGCTACCCACGCAGGACTATTTGACAGCGACTAACAGGAGATAACTTGTATACAAGATAGGCGTCATAAATATCGCCAACGCAGTTAGCCGACAAATTTTGGTGCCTTCGGCTGTGAAAGTTAACAGTTGTGCAACACACACATTTTAGTTTTCCTGAGGCCACTATGTTGGGGATCTTGGTGTAAAATTCAGCTCGAGTACGTCAATGCCAAGTTTGTACTGATTGGTGATGTCATATATGTCGGAATCGTGTAACAGTGATCACGCTTATTTTGTTGGATTCTAGTGAAGCTACCGGCACCAGAATTCTACACTGGCGTTAGTAGCTACACCAGACAAGCTTTTGGTTATTCTGTGGTATCCAAGTTTGGATATTGCACAAATATGCACATATCAGCATTCAAAATGCAGATAATAGTTCACAAAATATCGNGGTATCCAAGTTTGGATATTGCACAAATATGCACATATCAGCATTCAAAATGCAGATAATAGTTCACAAAATATCGAAAACATTACGTGGCTAGGGCTACGGCTATAATTGCGGGTTTCCAATAATTTAATCTACCTAAATTATCTCTAGTANAAAACAT
This sequence comes from Clitarchus hookeri, assembly GCA_002778355.1. Taxonomy (NCBI): domain Eukaryota; kingdom Metazoa; phylum Arthropoda; class Insecta; order Phasmatodea; family Phasmatidae; genus Clitarchus; species Clitarchus hookeri. Next base: position 43,230 of record NQII01007464.1, read on the forward strand.
TACGTGGCTAGGGCTACGGCTATAATTGCGGGTTTCCAATAATTTAATCTACCTAAATTATCTCTAGTAACTGTCCAATGTGACTTGTAAATCGTCTCGGCAGGTGTAATAAAAATTTATAATATTTTTATTTCTTTATCAACAATCGGGTTTTCCTTTCGCAGAGAGATTCAAGGGTGTTGTAGGTCGTAAATAAAGAAGGTGGTAACATAAATAGTACATGTTAAATATATTAAATTTAAAACAGTAATGTGTTAAAGGTTCTGATCGTCTCGTCAAATTTTAATTTTAACGATGCTAAGGTTGTTGCCGTGGTGTGACTTGGTGTTGAAAGAATAGCAGGATACATTACATCATTCAGTACAGGATACATTAAGTAATGGGGNCCGTGGTGTGACTTGGTGTTGAAAGAATAGCAGGATACATTACATCATTCAGTACAGGATACATTAAGTAATGGGGAATTTTGTATACACAAGAATTGCGTTTAAAAAAATGTGTTTTTTCTAACCCCTTCTAGTTTATTAATAATTGCCACCTGCTTGAAAAAATAAACGTAAATTAATTATACATGTAAAGGGTCCCGCAAAATTTTATGATTATGTGGGAGCGAAAATTATTGTAGCAATGTATTTACTCCGTACAAACTTAGTGTCTCACATCAGATTTTTAGAACTACTATACAAGCCATATCGCTTTGATTTTGTGACTTCTGTGTCTGTATGTTTTAAACATTGCAGCTAATAAAGAGGANACTATACAAGCCATATCGCTTTGATTTTGTGACTTCTGTGTCTGTATGTTTTAAACATTGCAGCTAATAAAGAGGAGTGCTATAAGAAATTTTAATGTGTGGTTTGTCACAGATATACATTTGTATATCTAACAGTATTTAGCGTTTGAGAGTCCATATAAATAAATACTATATTACAAACACACTGCTGATTAATTTTATTCCCAAACATCGTCTTTGTGATGGGAAGCGGAGTAGTTTAAGTAGTTATACCTTAATTAAAATCTTTATAATATTTTACGAGGGTTTATTAAAAGTGTACCGATTATTTTATATTTATATTCCTTTTGAATTATTTATATTTACGAAATTTCATACCGAATCGTATACTGTGTTTTCCTAAAAACGTATTCAATGCTAATGATAAAGTTGTATTAATAATGGCGATATTAATGGCAACGATAGTAAAGGTAGTAATAAATATCATACTTATGTTATGCATTGGGCCAAAGGGAGTGTTGCAGTCGTGAGTTTCTTCACCATAACTTTCTCGCATTTCCTATGGATCTTCGTACTCTAGGTTGATAATGAAGCAATTCCTTTGCTACTCTTCCAGCTTCCATCCTTTCGACATGCTGTTTGTTGTTCTTCTTGATAATAAATCAGAGATGTAGTAAGTTATCGGATGGACTTCCCTCAAATTAAGCACAGAATTGGTAATAATGATGATAATGAAAACTCCTTACACTAATAATTATATTTTACTGTATATTTATAACACCTTTGTTGCCCTAGAAAACCTCTCGTACATAAATATTACCAATAATGTTTTCACCCTGAAACAAAATAACACTAAAAAAAAACACATTAAATAACATCCTTGTTACAAGTAGATATTTAATGTTGGCTAAAGCTTAGGTACTACACAGACAATTATATTTGTTAGCGAGTATCTTTAGAAGTTTTTTGATTTATTCTGTAATGAAAATACACTAATACATCGATAATTAATGTTGACAAATACAATTTTCTAGGAATTTAATTGTTTTTGCGCTAGGCGAGTCCACTATGGCATCAGGTGTGTAGGGCATTGGCTAAAAGTGCCCAATGACAAGGAAACACTATGTAAATGTTTTTCTTCATTGGCTGTTCACGGTAAACGGAGCACTTTTGAAAGCCCTGCTTAAGATCTACTTGTATGCACAATGGGTATTCTTCCGCCCTATGTAATTTCATTGCTGTGGGCCTTATCACTTTATTCATATGTTGGTTAACTAAATTAGTTTATTCTTATACTTTTACAAATGAGGGGGGGGGGTGGTGTTGGGAGCAAAAGAAATCATTTAAGTGTTCTCAAATTATTAAATACTATTAATTCAATGCTAAGGCATGGATCTATATTCCCTCTATCTATACAAACTTTACTGGGCGCGTACGCCAGTAAACGTGTCCATTAAAACACAAGAAGGTAAGGGCAGTGACCTTCTTCAAAGGTTGATTTCAAAAGTGCTAAACTATGAACACCTAATGCGTATTTTTCACTGATGTCATTAGGCACATTCTGGTGAATATATTATAGAATTGAATCCTGCTTCCCTAAATAAGGACGAGACCGCAGGTTATTGGTTCTGTTTGGGCAAATGAACAAAAAGGTGAGGGAGTTGCCGATGCTAAAGCAGACTTGACATGTTGACGATGTGTGCCCTGCAGAGAAGTGGAAGCACAACAAGGTGTGCCTGGACGAGGTGTTCAAGGGCGCAGTGCTGTTCCTCGAGGCGGCTATGATGGAGCCGCAGTCGCAGATCTGTGGCTCCGTCGTCATCTTCGACATGGACGGCCTGTCACTGCAGCAGGTCTGGCAGTTCACGCCGCCCTTCGCCAAGAGGATCGTCGACTGGCTGCAGGCGAGTTCGCTACTTTTCTCTCACTTCGTCGCCGCTTCCCTTCGTCATCGCTTCCCTTCGTCATCGCTTCACTTCGTCGCCGCTTCACTTCGTATCATAACTGCCATGCGGCTAAGAAATACATTGCGGAAGTTTGTCGTTCGTGATTTGTTCACGCTCTGAAATCGACTAGATGCCCATGAACTCCAGAATGAAATACACCTGGGAGATGCAGAAATATTGCTTGCATATTTGCGCATTAATTGTGAAAGGGGTAGAGAAAACAAATTGTTAAGATACTTTACATAGTACTTAAGTTTACAATTTGGTAATAAACATCAAGCACTACTTCTGCCAGACGTAATTTGAAATTCACGTTAATGAATAAACCTCTAAATATTTTGGAATTAACAGATAAAATAATCCACTTTATTGCGTGTAAAGTCTGTCGCGGGATCACTACAAATTTCGAACTAAGCTTTTGAAAAATCACTCCCTTATGTGACGTGTTTGTTTCGTATATGTACCGTGTACAATAAGCGTTCCATACTTACAAACTAACATACGACATAACTTAAACTAACTCCCATGCCTTACATGGGATTCAAACCCAGAACCTCCCGCACCCCAGACTGGTGGTGCACCAACCGACTGCGCCACGGGAGGTCGGCTGAATATCCTTGAACACCCTATATCAAAATACTTCCGCGATTAAACTTTGCCGAAGTTATTGACCTAAAATGAAAATTTTACTTAACTTTTGACTGCAATACCAGCAGAAATTGAGGCCAAAAATTTATAAATTTAGTGTCTCGTTTTAACGCTTTTTGAAAGATAAATTTGGAAATTTGTNTTTATTTCCCTGATCGTTGGCTGAAACGATTTTTTGCTGGAAAGGCCTGTCACCAGTCGTAAGGATGATAAGAGACATGAATAATTGCACGGACTATTTTACCGACATGTCATGCTTGGTTAAACATTTACATTGCTCTGCAACCTTTGCTATTGGAACTTAGTCCATTCGCCACGCCATGAAAAACTGTGGGTCAGTAACTAACTTAAAAAAAAAAAAAAAAAAAAAAAGAACAGAATTTCATTATCATGCATTTCCCTCTACCACATTCTCAAACAGGCAGCATATTTCCAGGCAATCGCCTCAATGTATAGAATCAACAGTGCAAATTGCACTATTTACCGCAGTGCCATAGTTAAATTGAGATTTTTTAACTTCTATTGTGTGGAATATATTTTAACAAATTATTTCGCAATCTAGTAAGCTTGACACAACTGCTTGAAACTTTTCACCTCCAGACATCGTGAATTTGATTTCACGCCTGCAGAACGAGCTTTAGGCTGTTTCCGAATCGTTGGCAAATTGATCCATTAGCGTATGGAATCNTTGATTTCACGCCTGCAGAACGAGCTTTAGGCTGTTTCCGAATCGTTGGCAAATTGATCCATTAGCGTATGGAATCTAATTCTTGTAAGGAATGCGGGCGAATTCTTCTACACGTATCCACACTAGGGGTGAAACACACTCTTTGCTGTCGTAATACATTCTTATGCTTCGGAATCTAGCCTTCCGTTTGTTTGCGCGTGCATTTGTTTCCGTGAGTCGAAGGCCAAGTCTTATTGACATGCATTTCCAAAAAACTCTTCCATATCGTCGACTTNTGCATTTGTTTCCGTGAGTCGAAGGCCAAGTCTTATTGACATGCATTTCCAAAAAACTCTTCCATATCGTCGACGTCTCTAGTCAAATAAATCCATCCTGGAAATGCATTACTACATAATATTTGCTTTTCACTTAAAGCTTGTCCCATCAGTAATGGCCAGAACGAAGTTTGGAGGTAATATTCTAATGCAGCAGAACACTGCAGGTCTGTGTTTCTTAATTATTTTTATGACTTTTTGGGTTTGAATGAAATGCATCACTGAAAATATCAAAATCAATTTTCCAAATTTATTTACAATACCCCATTAATTTATTAACTCAATTTGTCGGAACAATGCAAATAGCCCATTCAGGCCTAGTGTACAAATTGTGTACGTAATGCACATGGATACTTTTTGGCCAGTACTGTACTACACTGCGGGTACTTACTTCGTACGCCGTGTATAGATAATAAGCGATTCATATTACTACAGTCGAGAACGAAGCCTGCATTTCTTTGGTTGCGATAACGAAACAAATGTTAGTCTTCGTAAGTACAGCATGCATGTAAAATTTCTCGTTTGCAACATATGAAACGTTAAAATAACGTGGGCCTGAAAGAGTTCATCTTTCACGTCGTCTTTATGACACTGTGCGAAGTAGTACTCATATTNGTTAAAATAACGTGGGCCTGAAAGAGTTCATCTTTCACGTCGTCTTTATGACACTGTGCGAAGTAGTACTCATATTTTCAGACTAAAATGGTTTACTATTTTTTTTTATACTTCCCCCATGTAAGGGTTGTTTTTGTTTAGAAGTGTTAATAAACATGGCCCTCGCAACATTACAGGGAAGTAACTTTACAAGTAATATTGTATTTTCATGAAGACGTGCAGTTTTAGAAATAATTCCCCAGTAAAATGTGCAAGATTTTTATATGTTGGAGTTGGCTTATATTTACATATTTTTTTATTTAAATTTTGCATATATTCTTAACAGTGTGTATAATAACGCATTCGCTATTACATTTTCTCAGTATTGTGCCATTATGAATTTTCTCAGTATTATGCCTTAATATGTTTAGCATTATTGTGTGTCAATGAGGTTGTGTGCTTGCAGGATGCAGTGCCACTGAGGATAAAGAACATCCACGTGGTCAACCAGCCGTACATATTCAATATGGTGTTCGCCCTCTTCAAGCCTTTCCTGAGGGAGAAGCTACGTAGCAGGGTACGTCACGTGATAAACGCCTGTTCCACAGCCAATCAAAATTAGCCCAAAGAATTCGGCAAATTTTGACCGTAGAATAGAATTTTCATGAAGTTACAACATTCTACAGAATGATTCTAAAATCATTAGACAAACATTGAGGGGTGGTAAAGCTCACTAAAACAAACAATTATTGTATAGGAATATATGGGCGGAAGTGACGCGTTGAGGCAAAAACACAAAAGCATAACACATTAAAGGAAACACAAAATGTTCATTAGCAGCATACTTAACGAGTGATTCCGTACAGAAAATGTTAAAACAGTTGCTTCAAATGCATCCACCAACAGTCACGCATGCTTGGCGACCTCTACATATGGTGTGATTGGCTGACAATGGTGGCGTGCGTGAAATACCCGGCGGGCGTATTTGAATCTGTTCGCCAATCACTCCACCGACGCTACCAAGCTTGCATTACTGTCGTTGGTAGCAATTTTGAGCAATTATTATAAACATTGCTGTAAAAGGCATTTAGCGGCGACGTTGTAAATAAACATTTCATGTGTTATTTTTGTGTTTGTGCCTCAACGCGTCACTCCCGCCCATATATTCCTATACAATAATTGTTTGTTTTAGTGAGCTCTACCACCCCTCAATGTTTGTCCCATGATTTTAGAATCATCCTGTATATTGTGGTTATAAAGGCAAAGGTGATAATTTTATATCAGCTTGGGTGGCCACCGTTTTGAAATGTGTTAACTGATACATCTGGCAACGCTATATTTAAGACGAGGCATTTTCTTCTCGCTGAATAGTCCAAATCANAAATGTGTTAACTGATACATCTGGCAACGCTATATTTAAGACGAGGCATTTTCTTCTCGCTGAATAGTCCAAATCATTTTTAAGAAAATAAATTGTACAAAAAAAATCACATCCCACGTCTTTGTTTGAGCTTCGTCATAAAATAAATATACATTTGTGGTAGTGCATTATTATGCCGTTGCCGTAGAATACATAGAAAAACCTTTTTATCATGTAGGAAATGTCTGGTAATAATTGAGAAGAAAACGAGATTTATCACAGTTAAGTTTTTTGTGGGTGGTTTTATGATTTTACTTTTAAGCTAATTCGTACCTGAAAGTGGTTATGGGCGTTGCTAAATGAGTCATGATTTGGTAGAGCACTGCAGTATAAGATCGAGTTTATTGAACATAAGGATTATACAACTACTATTTACGTGACTATTGATCGGGGGNTTACCTCACGCCATTGCTATTACAATCTAATTGGAAAGTCCCCACCTTGTTCATGTTGTCGGAGGCTGATTCTAGGAGGTGGATAACTACGGCCGGACACGCCCATCTTCAGTGGTCTTCTCGTTCCAGTGGCCTGACGAATAAATACGCCGCTCCCGGCTGGCCTATATCGGGCTCGTTGTTTAATATTTTCGGCCCCGTTTACTGGCCGGTGAAGGGGTATTTCTGCAACTGTCTTTCGCAAGGTGTTATTCCAGTCACGCTCATACTCTGGTTCAATGTTTGAATGTGTGATCAGGCAGACCGTCCAACTGAGGCCTGATCACTTCATAACAGTGTGCACCATGTTGAGTACAAANTTGAATGTGTGATCAGGCAGACCGTCCAACTGAGGCCTGATCACTTCATAACAGTGTGCACCATGTTGAGTACAATATATCGCAACCAGGAGTACAATGAATCATACGTAGTATCTTTGCGATATTGCCAGCAATTATAACATTTATGAATGTAAACTTAGTGGCCCAAATCTTAAGAAACTATGTTTTTACGTTATGGCACCATATGTTTAATCATAGATTCCCAAATGTCTGTGGTGANCAATTATAACATTTATGAATGTAAACTTAGTGGCCCAAATCTTAAGAAACTATGTTTTTACGTTATGGCACCATATGTTTAATCATAGATTCCCAAATGTCTGTGGTGATTGTACTCGTTATCAGATCAGGAGGAAAAACTGTTGCCATTTTCGCTCCACGGCTTCATTCAATAGAGTTCAGCTGTCGTGGAAGCTCAGAACTAACAAGTGACATCGGCGACCAACCAGTAGAGATATGAGACATTGGTGCTTTTGTGTTCAGGGATTATCTCTGTATGGCTAATGATACAGCCTTTAATTGCATTTCTTCCGTTTGCTAAACGTATCTTTGCATTAAAACTTTACTAATCTCAGCCAGAAATGTTTCCCTAAAAATGTGCGTAATAGTTATTTTTATTTTTAAAATCTAAATTTGTGTTGTGTATTGTATAATAATTTTTAATTCCCATATTTTATATATCAGCCAAAATGTAATAATTATTTTGTATATTATGTATGAGGTAGGCTACTTTACTTTGAAATGATTTGGATATATTTACTTCTTTGCACAGTACTTGTTTAAAACTTAGTACCAAATGTTTTTTATTTAAACTTTCAGCAGATAAGCTGTAGTGATTACTACACAGAATCTGTCAATCTATGTGAGAAGTAACCAGGGTGTGGAAAGTGCACCATCCTAGTTTCGATGGTTCCCGAAGTAAGACCATCCAAGGTTTTGCTGAAGTTTTTAATATCCGTATTTGATAAAACACCGTTCGTGTCACAGCAGCACTGCCTATTTACCATACGTGGATAATTATTATAATAGGTACATGAATTGTTTATCTTGAATTTGAATTGAATTCATACCTGAAAACATTGCATAAGTGACTGACCGACAGTTTTAAACACCCCAGGTGTGTTACGGTTCTGCTGGCAACTTTGCTCCACTCGCCGGCGAAGCATTGCAATGTCCGTACGTAGATAACTGTCTTAAATATCCTTATAGGTAAGGACAGTGATATTTCGCGAAAATATTTCGAGACAAGATACAGTCCAAAGCACTGTAGGTTCGTCCCAGCTTCTTTGATTGGCTAAAAATGTTCTGGCCCGTGTTAACCGTTTGCGCACTAATCACGAAGGTATAGTATCGCGATTTACTTAGTCCAGAGTGACTTGGTCAAAGACGGACACGGCACCAGCAGCCAATGGAGGTATAACAACAGCGGAGGTGTGTATGTAGTATTGAAGTCTACTGTGTGCTCCTCCAATTTTTACGCGAAAAGTCACTGGCCCTACACATAGGCAATAATCCTTAGGATTCAGATAAGGGGAACGTGCAGGCCAGACCATTAGTCCTTCATGACCCATCCACCTGTACGGGAATAACTCGNTTGAATGTGTGATCAGGCAGACCGTCCAACTGAGGCCTGATCACTTCATAACAGTGTGCACCATGTTGAGTACAAAATATCGCAACCAGGAGTACAATGAATCATACGTAGTATCTTTGCGATATTGCCAGCAATTATAAAATTTATGAATGTAAACTTAGTGGCCCAAATCTTAAGAAACTAAGTTTTTACGTTATGGCATCATATGTTTAATCATAGATTCCCAAATGTCTGTGGTTATTGTACTCGTTATCAGATCANCATATGTTTAATCATAGATTCCCAAATGTCTGTGGTGATTGTACTCGTTATCAGATCAGGAGGAAAAACTGTTGCCATTTTCGCTCCACGGCTTCATTCAATAGAGTTCAGCTGTCGTGGAAGCTCAGAACTAACAAGTGACATCGGCGACCAACCAGTAGAGATGTGAGACATTGGTGCTTTTGTGTTCAGGGATTCTCTCTGTATGGCTAATGATACAGCCTTTAATTGCATTTATTCCGTTTGCTAAACGTATCTTTGCATTAAAACTTTACTAATCTCAGCCAGAAATGTTTCCCTAAAAATGTGCGTAATAGTTATTTTTATTTTTAAAATCTAAATTTGTGTTGTGTATTGTATAATAATTTTTAATTCCCATATTTTATATATCAGCCAAAATGTAATAATTATTTTGTATATTATGTATGAGGTAGGCTACTTTACTTTGAAATGATTTGGATATATTTACTTCTTTGCACAGTACTTGTTTAAAACTTAGTACCAAATGTTTTTTATTTAAACTTTCAGCAGATAAGCTGTAGTGATTACTACACAGAATCTGTCAATCTATGTGAGAAGTAACCAGGGTGTGGAAAGTGCACCATCCTAGTTTCGATGGTTCCCGAAGTAAGACCATCCAAGGTTTTGCTGAAGTTTTTAATATCCGTATTTGATAAAACACCGTTCGTGTCACAGCAGCACTGCCTATTTACCATACGTGGATAATTATTATAATAGGTACATGAATTGTTTATCTTGAATTTGAATTGAATTCATACCTGAAAACATTGCATAAGTGACTGACCGACACTTTCAAACACCCCATGTGTGTTACGGTTCTGCTGGCAACTTTGCTCCACTCGCCGGCGAAGCATTGCAATCTCCGTACGTAGATAACTGTCTTAAATATACTTATAGGCAGGGGCAGTGATATTTCGCGAAAAGATTTCGAGACAAGATACAGTCCAAAGCACTGTAGGGCCGTCCCAGCTTCTTTGATTGGCTTACAACATGTTCTGTCCCGTGTTAACAGTTTGCGCACGAATCACGAAGGTCCAGTGTCGGAGTTACTTAGTCCAGAGTGGCTTGGTCAAAGACGGACACGGCGCCAGCAGCCAATGGAGGTATAACAACAGCTGAGGTCTGTACATAGTATTGAAGTCAACTGTGTGCTCCTCCAATTTTTACGCGAAAAGTCACTGACCCTACACATAGGCAATAATCCTCAGGATTCAGATAAGGGGAACGTGCAGGCCAGACCATTAGTCCTTCATGACCCATCCACCTGTACGGGAATAACTCGNAGGATTCAGATAAGGGGAACGTGCAGGCCAGACCATTAGTCCTTCATGACCCATCCACCTGTACGGGAATAACTCGTCAAGATAGTCTCCAGTTAATAAATTACCCAGTCATGCATGAAACACAAGCACAGATCCGAAGCGATAGCCTTAGGAAACACATGTAACTGTTGTTTCAGAAAGTTACAGTAATACTGCCTGCCAAACGCTTGATGTTCGACGTGTATTGGATGTCGACAGTGAAATGGGCGAAGTTATGCACACTGTACGTTCGTATCCACAATACACTGTACAGAAAGGAAGATATTATATATACTACCAACTGCAGACACAGTGGCCTTGGCAGGTAATTCGGGGACCATCGAACCTAAAACATGTATCTGTATGGACATTTTGTTTTGAGAAGTACTCCAACATCCCCGATTACTTCCCAACATAAATAAACAAATTCTTTTTAGTGGCTACACAATATAACTTTATAACTATAACAATAAATCCAAAATATCCCTTGAAATATGATTCGGATGATTTAAGTTGAATATCCTAAACATTCACTGAAATAAGAAAGAATAGCAAGGATAACTGTCAGAATGAAAGACAATATATAGAGTTTACTTGAACGAAGTTACTCGAACACCTTACATTGTTATAAATCTACGATAAGTGATAAAACTCTGTAGTGATACAGTTTATCTTACAATTATTTTTAACAGATGATCATAATTCTAACTGCTTGACACTTGATTGAACACCACTGAAAATATAGCTCAATTTCTTCTTTCATCCCACCAAGAATTTTTTCAGGGCATGTAAAATAATTAATATTTCCATGGATCGATGAAAATACTCTTAGTTGGAGAAATAATTATGCTCTGTTACAAAAATTCGTACTTGTAGGCCTACAATTAAAAATAGGATTAAATTTTCAGTTGTTATCAATTCAACGCTTGTAATTAAGAGTCAATATATATAAATAATTTCTATGATTCGTTGCCAACATTATTGAATTTCTCCAATCAACACTTACATTAAACTACTTGCAGTCAGGAGCAGGTATTTTTTTTTTTTTTTTCAAAGATTGGTTTCAACAGTGCTTTGTTAACCACGAAGAGCTATATGTTGTGTACTAGGCAGTGAAGTGTGGACTGTGTTTGCTTGCAGATAATCTTCCACGGGTCCGACAGGGACTCCTTGTACAGCTACCTGGACCCTAAGTGCCTGCCCTCCAGCTACGGCGGCACCCTAGACATACCACAGGTCACCGGGTCCCAGTGGCTGGAGCTGCTGCTCATGTTGGACCGGGAGTTTGACGGTGAGCTCTCATGCCGTCTCTTCTTTGCAGCTCCGCATGCGAGACTCTCGAGTCATGGTGTCTGACCTCCGCACAAATTCTCGTGGTCCTCGCACTACCATGTCTGCATCATGAGCCTCAGATCCTCTTACCCTCACGTCATTGTATAGTTGTTGCACTCCAGTCTCCACATCCTGAGCCGTAAATCGTCCCACCCCTCACAGCGCTGTAGTTTTCACAATCCAGCCTTTGTAATGTGAGCTGAAATCCTCTTCTCCCCCACGTTCCTGTGGTTCCCGCAGTCTAGTCTCTGTACCACGAGTCCTAGGTCCTTGCACCACACTTATCCTTATGATTCCTACACTACCGCTTCTCTATAACATGAGCCCTAGAGCGTCCCACCGCCATGTCCTCGTGTTTTTTTGCACTCCACCGTCCGTAGCATGAGCCTTGGACCCTCTCGCCCCCACACGTCCGAATGATTACCACACTTCAGTCTCTGTAACATGAGCCCCATACTCCCACTCCTCACTCCACACACTGCACCATTAATTCCGGATCTTCCCATCACATATGTCGTAGTTGTTCCGATGCTCCAGCCTCTGTACCACGAGTCCTGGAGTGTCTCGCCTGCCACGTCCTCGAGTTTTTCTGCACTCGAGCTTGTGTACACCACCCTTACATTGCCTCATTTTCCCATGGCCCGGAAGTTGTGTAAGTCTCAGGTCCATGATCTCAGGTCCATGATCTCAGGTCCATGATCTAATTCCCTCGCACGAGGCTCTGCACCATGATCCCCTAGATCTCCCCATCCTCTACATCCTCGTGGTACATGCACCTCCTTTTCTGTGCTATGATCAATTTATCCTCCCACCACCCTATGCTCGTGACTTCGATGCTCCCGTCTTTCTACCATGAACTGTGAACCTCCTATCCTTCGCTGATTTATACTTATTCGAATAGCTCTGAAGGTCCTACTCAATTTCCTTTATTCTCGTCATATAATTTTGGCAGTGTTTTAAAAAGTGAGTGTTCTCTTTGAAATAATGAATAGTTTACCAGATTATACTGTTGGTCATTAAAAAAATAACTCAATTATTACAAAAAGTATCAATGATTTGTCGTGCAATTGATTTTTCGTATTAACTAGAAACTTATATCTGAGTACGAGGGTTACATTTTACGTTCTTATATATGCACTTATGAGACACAGATATTTTTCAAAATTTTAATTTATATCCATTAATTGATACTGCAGATAGAGTTATATTTATTAGGTGGATGAAAGACAAGACAAGAAAATCCGTTGTGATTGTTGTGGATAATTTAGAGAGTTATTCCGGAACCTATGTGAAACTTGAAAATATTTTGTTCGTCGCCATGTCTGGGTTGAAACTTCCTCCATTTGTAGAGAAAATCAGACGCCCTACCTAAAAGTTGTTGATCATCCTCTTTTTAACTCATTACTTCCTGAGACCATTCCACTTTTGCTTACTATTGTAGCATCTACAGGATAATACAGCTCATGATGTGATCATACACGCAGGTTTTACATGCCCACGGGGAGGTTGAAGTTGCTAATATAATAGTGTATGTAAAAGACTTAAGCTTTTTTTTCTTAAATAAAATATATATTTACTATAACACTTAAACAATTTCAGATGCTAAGATCACTAAGAAATGTCAGTTAAAAAAACTGCAAAATCCGCTACGTTTAGATATTTCTGTATTATGTATGCCCTTTGCGCTTTCTCAGGGTATCCTTACTTCGTAAGCTACTCAACTGTCTTTAAACTACATCCATGCTTTTCTCTACCGGATAGGGTTCAGAAACTGAATTCCTGGATGTCAAGACTTTTCATTGCGCAGTTTTTTTTAAACTTGTTGCCATTTTGTGTAACTGCAATATGAAATTTTGGGTAGCATGTCCCGTTCAAGAGTTTGAGTCGAGCTTTTGGAGAGGTACGTAGGGAAGAGTGCAGTTAAAAATCAGAGCAGCTAGAGTGCACAAAACATTTAGGACAAGGAGTGTAAAATATTTTATGAAAATAAATTTTTGAGAATGCACACGAATGTTTTGGTTTACCTTTCACGTTTGGGCATTAAAACAATTGTAAATTATATCGGTGTAGTAAAATCTGGCATTGATGCTGAAATACAGTGGCATGTGGTGAAGCGTTGTCAGGTAATCTGGTGCTTGCTCAGTGCTGTACATACTCGGCCACTCACGAGAGAGCGGCGAGGCACCCATACACACGTGCTGCGACGTCAACTGTACCGCTACATTTAAATGGCCTATATATAAACTGGCAAACGGTTAGGTATAGCACAGAGCAAAACCCAGCTTACCTTGCAACAGTTCACCAAACGCTGTTTCTGTAGTTTAAAACTGAAATTTATATTTGTATGTCACACACACGCGCACACGCACTCTCTCTCCTTATCTCCTCTCTCTCTCTCCTCTCTCTCCTTATCTCCTCTCTCTCTCTCCTCTCTTCTCTTCTCTCTCTCCTCTCTTCTCTTCTCTTCTCTCTTCTCTTCTCTCTTCTCTCCTCTCTTCTCTCCTATCTCCTCTCCTCTCTCCTCTCCTCTCTCCTCTCCTCTCTCCTCTCCTCTCTCCTC
>NQII01007464.1:63519-93428 GCA_002778355.1 Clitarchus hookeri
AACTCCTTATCAGGTCAAGGGCGCGATTTTCATTCCTTCATTCGCTTATCGGGACCCCAATCCCTCTGAGCGTCGCTTGCAGGCGTAGCGAGTTAAACACGAAATATTCTGATAGGTGGATGAACTGTCCTCTTCGTGGCCGAGGAGGTTGCGGTGGCGTAGCGGCTAGAGCGCTCGCCTCCCCGACAGGGCGAACCTAGTTTCCATTCCCCGTGGGGTCGCTTCTGGATTTTCTCGGGGTTCACACATTTCCCCCACACTTGTATCCCGGCACCGCTGCCCCATTTTCACCTCGCTTCACCCTCATCTACTCTTCAAACCTCACTGTTAAGACCCCCCCTCCCCCCACACAAAATCTCGCCAGTTCACTCCACTTCGTGGCATGGCATGTTCCACCCCACTTATTGTTTCCACGACGTAAATAATCTCTCGAGAAACATAAAAAAGAATGATGGCCGCGCCTCTTGATTACAGTTTCAACCTGTAGACTTGTGCAATACCGACTTAGGGTTTGCTGCCCGCTAGCCCGATTGTACCTCTATGTTAAACGGTGCGTTCACGCAAGAAGTTGATGCAAGCAGCTAAATTAAGGCCTGCCCATGCCATCATAAAAAATTCATAGTTGTCGCACGGTGAGAATTGGTGTTAATTGATAATATTTTTGATGATAACCGTACAAATAACGTAATATGTACAAAGTAAATATATTGAAGATTGAAATATTTATATCCGTGTACCAACAAGTTTGGGCTTCCACAAAATACACAATGTGTGTTCTTTATTTAAAGTTTGCAAAATTTTATAACATCTGTTTGGTCGTTAAGAAGTCATAAGTGGGGGACAAAAAACCGGCATTCTTCCAATTCGATAAGACGTTGTTTCCAAGGTAAGCAGGCTATAAAATTGTAAATTTACGCCATTTAGTTCTTTATCCTTCCTCACAAACATGAATCTATACTTTCTACAGTTTCCGAATTTAGTTTTCAAACACCATACTTCACCCGTTTTCTTAAAGAAAAAATACCAAAAATAGTCAACGCGGCGATTATAACAAATCCAATATTGAAAATTACTATATGCACTACATAATACTGAAATCAAACGAACTCTCAAAATCCGGAACTATAAAACTCGTAATATTCATCACTTTTTGCACGCTACTAACACGCGAAACCGCTTACTGCACATGCAGTTTGAAATAGGAATATGGTTAACGTAATGTCGCTCTCGTCCACTACCGAGATCAAAATGGATACTGAATAATATCGTCACGCACTGCTCATTCGCCGTTTCTCTTCCGACCGAAAGAAACAATATTTCCATCGGCTTGCGCAATAATTGCATTGTCACATAGAATGCTACATAGCATTAGAACACTTATTATATACTTGGAATTTGTGCCAAGTGCACTTCAATGTTGCAGATCTTCAACAAGTATTTCAGGTAAACACAACAAATCTCCTTGATAAACGTCCACGTTGCAGTGTCGAAAATAATAGTTTTTCACGAATTTTTTTTAACGCTCGTTCTATGCACCGATCTACGGAAAGAACACTCACTTCAGACGAGAACTGTTGCTTTCAAGACGTGACGCACATTAGAAACACCATTTCAGAATACTATTTTATGACTAAAAACGGCTTTTTCGTCACTCTGTCAAAATAAACGTGTCAGATAGACCTACATGCAAAACTACTCAAGGGCCCTGCGTTGAACCATGTTACAGATTCCCCACCAATAAAACAATATGGTCGCCGCTGAAAGTCCCGTGCATAACACGCAGCACAACGAAAACACTGCATGCTAATTCAGAGCCTTGCGCATAGGGGCGATGGCTCATTTGATGCGCGTGGCAGTGTGGTCCTTATCGCCGCCGCGCCGGTAGGGGAAAGTCGTAATAACTTTTTAGAAGGCTAGCGAACCAGCCCGGCTTCGCCCGGTAACAATTTAGTTTTTACAACGATAGACAAAAATGGTTACTGTGGGTGACCCTTAAAAGATAAACATATGGTAGTGCGGACTTTTCTGTAAACCTTTTTGAGAGCTACAATTCTGTAGTACATTAATTTGATGTATCTCCTATGGTTAAGTCAGCACAAGCCATGTAAGCGCCCTAAATGCGGTTTTTTACGACTTGATTACAAACTGTTCAAAATTTCTCTACTACCCTTACATATAATATAAATGGTTATACACTAAAACCTTCCTCAAGAAATTCTTTAAATTATGTTGAAAACCGGATCAAAATCCATCAAGTAGTTTAGAAGTACTAAGCGAATGCACAGACAGACGCGGATAACCGACTTTGTTTTATACTATTTAGAGATGTAGACGAATGATGCGAAGTTAGGTAGAAAAGAGCATGGCAACCCAACGCCCTACGAAGACAAACACGCGAACGCCACTATGCGAGAGAGATACAGGCTCGTTTTCTCAGCTCCAAGGTAAGGACACCATTAAACTACGTACTGTGCACATTGAACTAGGGATAATTCAGCCATACAGAAGCACTGAAATAAACTTCCGAACTTTTAAAATAAGGCAGGCAATGCACGGAGCCAGAACTAGCAACTAAAAATACAACAACACAGTCCCCTATCTAAATGTAGGCAATTTATTCTCATACTGTTGGCACTTAAAAAATAAAATAATAATAGTATGTGAACGTAAAAAAAAAATTTACTGTATATATTTTATTAGAAGAAAAAAACCAATCGTTGTATACAGTTGCAGAAATCAATGGGTGTGTTAAATAAACAGCGCAAGTTTCAAAGTCTGTGTATTTATTAGGTGTAAATATACATAAAATTAAACATCGTTTACACGGTGACGAAATATCTTGATTTGTTGCGTGTGCTCGGTCACTCCGCTTCACTCAGTTGTTCCAAGCCGATATTCCGCAGCGTAGATCTTTCTAGAAGCTGCGCCGAGCTACGCAGGCACGGGATGCGAGTTTCGGAACTCATGACCTGTAAACAGTCGTGTGGAATTCGTGAGAACATTTTAGTTTTAGTCTATTCGCGGTTTCTTCACACTTTTAGAATGAAACATTGGAAAAAAAATCGCCTAATGTTTCTCTAATACGTCGTGCATCACAAGCGTTTACACTTACGTTAACAGAAAAGTATTTAATTTTTTGTTAAATTGAACTTATACTTATATGTTGTCTATAAACTATAATAATTCATTTGTAACTTATATGAATAAAAACAGAGATAAATATCACTGTTGGTAATTTGTAGTAATAAATAGTTTTAACGCAGAATATCATTAAACTAAGAGCGCACAAATGTGATGCGCTATTCCTTTGGTGTAATATTCTAGATCTAGTTATGCTTTTTTTGCATGAGGCGGAAGAATATCCTAAAATTAGAACTTTATTAGGTCTTCAGAAAAGTTGGAAGTTACCATGACTGGACTGCAATATTTATTAAACTCAGGTTCACAAGTTAAATTTTTTGCTGCCGTGTATTTCTGGTGTTGCATGTGTACCAGCTTTTCTCAGTTTTGTATGTAAACTGACTTTAAATTTTCATTAAATAAATATAATTGTGCGAAATCTTCCGCCTTCCACCAAAGGCGAACCTGGTTCGATTCCCGGCGGGGTCGCTCCCGTGTTTTCGCACTTGGAAATCGTGCCGGACGATGCCGCTGGTTGGCGGGTTTTCTCGGGGATCTCCCGTTTCCTCCACCCTTGAATTCCGGCGCTGCCCCGTATTCACCTCACTTCGTATTCAACGGCGCTAAAGTCCTCGCTATTCAGAGCCGACCGAAACCTTTCAAATAAACTCTAGCCATTGCTCATTTGGTTTCTAATATGATCAGACATGCGCTGTTAATGTGTTACGCAGGGGAATGGGAAGACAATGATTTATGGCTAGACTTTTGTGGAGAGCAAGAGGTACAAAGATTTTGAATACTTATATTAGCAATGATTATTCCAAACAATATAAGCAGCAAGAAATCTTACAGCTTATACCTTTTATCAAAGCACAAAATATATCGTCCGTGCAACATACATAATTGCAGGATTTTTCACTATTTTTAGAATTACAGTGGGCAACCTAATATGCTCTTGCAAATTTCGGTTACTGTAAATGCTTAACTTATTAAAATTTTTATCGGTGTGCCATGTTAAGTTTTTGTGATAAATCATAAATTAAATTACATAGGATTTCTGAAAGTATGGTTTTATTAGTTGAGGTCTCTGCCTATTATGTTACAAGTATATTTGTAAAAAAAAAATACTAATGAATTACTTATATTTTGCCATACGTTATTGGTGAAAGGTTATTTATTTAAGTCGGGCGTTTTTTACAGGATTGTAAGTAGTAAAAGAAATAAAATATCACCAGTCTCAGATTATGTTTTATACTCTGATCAGTAGAACGGTCACAATTAAAAAATATAAAATGTTACTAATTACACTACGTTTACTATTCACAGCTGTTTAATTTACTCCAGCATAGCAGTGGGGCTGTTCAATACAAAATGTGAACTCTATCTAAATAGTAATGAAAGTCTGTAATATTTTACGAACTTAAGTCTTGTAAAGACTCAGAAATCCATGACAATTTGTAACATTCGGTAACACAAGAACTTGAATTTTTTAATCGAGAGAAGATTTTTTGAGTACCTGTGTGCAATTTTGTAACTAAAATTATAAAGTAATATACGTGGCATGTACACATAAATTTAAAAGCGAGCAAAGTACAATATTTTGCTCACATTGAATTTTACAGCACACGAAAACTGGACGGAAATGATTATGGAAATATTTAAAATCATAGAAAAACGCCCCGTCCTACGAAATTTTACTTCCACTATTTGATAACATTGTATAATGGAGTACCCTTGACTAAGCCACAATTTAATATGTGTGTACAGCAACCTCACAGATCAGGCTGTTGATAAAAATAATAAAAAAGAAGGAAAGGGGAAAAAAAAAATTTCAAAACTTGTAATCCGTGGTTAGTTAAGAAAATAATAGTTTCATACAAGATTTTAACCTAAAACCCACGTAAAAAAAGCAATGCTTAAAAGGGCTGAGTTACTACGATAAGAAAAATTTATTTAAGAGTAACATGTTTAACAAACTTTACACCAGCTCTAAAGCCTTTCAAAATTGCACAAGTAAAATATCGGGCGTATCCTTGCCACTAATTTTATTCTTAATTTTCATCCAAGATTAGGCTAGCGCGCGCACACACACACATACACATACACACACATATACACACACACAATGTAGTAGCTAAATACTGTGAGTTATTCCCTGGTACAGTGTCAATGACGAAGAGAATACCAACGGTGTGCTTTAACTGGCCAAAGTTATGTAAAGGCTGTTAACAGTTAATTGAGCAGTTTTGAAAGTCTTACTTAGGATCTAAATAAATTCTCAAGATTCATCCTTATGGCATATAAGATATTTAAATTGCGAAAAAAGTAACACATTTGACTTGTCTGTGGTCTTAGGTAAATGTTAATTCTAACTTTATCATTTCTTTGAATTAAATGCCTCATCCACAATCTACGGATTTTCCATCTTAATAAATTTTTTTGCCGATAAGGCACAATTTATTCCTACAACTATTACCACACCTTCCATATCAGAAACTTGATGTACTATCGACATACTTTACAGTTCACGAACTAGTGTCGTGTATGTGCTCGCGAATTTGAAACCGTACAAACTTTAAGAACGTAAATTTGCTGCTAATATGAAAATTCTTACTGTAACACGTACAAAACCAGAAACACAGAATTCACAGCCAATAAATTTAAATACTGTACTCTAAATACAACGTCGAGTCTTAAAACCTATTTTATATATGTGTTTCCAACTTAACTGAGGACCTGCATGTTAGTGCGTTCTGCAGCACATGGGAATATTTTTGTATTTTCTGAAATTGATTTCAGAATGGTTTGCTTTATCGCGAACAGCCTTCACAAGAATAACTCTTATGTCAAGCGGTGTTACGATTCAGTAAAGGCGGACAAGCCTAGCGAACAGCAGCGACGCGTTGGTATCCAGGCCAGTCGAAGAATCCCAAACACGTTACAGCAATCATAGTTTATAAACCACATCAGCGAAGCGCCAGCGGAGCTCCCCTCCCGGCGGCGTGGTATTTGGGACAATTACGCCACCAGAAACTATATAATTTGGCAACACTTTGTACACTGTCGGTCTGTCAGCCTGTCTGTCTGTGGACCCACGCCGAGATGAAGCCATCAAGATGCAGCTTGGCGCCGCTCGTCGCCTTCCGACTCACCACTCAGCCTCCGGCGATGGTATCATTCAGGTTAGCCATATACTGTCATTGATTAGGACCTCCCTCGCCAATAGCTTATAATTACTGTAACTCCTAAAAAGTGTATTAAATATCCGTTGTCTTCATAATTAACTTCAGTTCTTCCCTTACAATAGTATAAACCTTTCATAGTCCTTAAACACGAGTACAACATATCAGAAACATAACAATACGAAGAAACTGTGATATTTTTTTTTTGCGATCACCGACTACTTACTGCGTTAGCGAAGTGGCTCTCCCCGAGGCGGCCCGGAACTGCCGGGTGCACCGCCCCCTAGGTCGTCATCGTCGTCGTCTTGTGGGGGAGGTGGGGGTGGTCGGCCATCTGGCCCCATAGGAGGCGGTGCGAACGGTGGCGGCATGGGACACGTCATCATGTACTCCTTCGCAGTTTTGCACTTCTCACCTGCAAGGACAAGGAGAAGAAATTTTGAAAAGCTTTAAACCCCACTTAGCCAAATGGCCATCCGAGGCGGTGTCAGTATAAAACGGTTACATAAATTTCACTCAAAGAAAAAAATAATGGGGCTTGGAAATTATTAGGAAGAATGAAAGTAAAATTTTTGATATGGCAGTTGTTAAAAAACGGTGCCTTTGTATCCACCCTAACGCCACAACCCTGCCCACCCGAAGGAGACAAAGGGCTTTCTACGCGATGTGTACCTGCAAGGACAGAAGGAAAGATGTCCTCGGAATGACATGCAATTTGACAGTACACAGAACTCAAGCGCACTGAGCCGTGTTTTGCGTTAAGGGTGTGCCACCATGCTTAATTTTCTTGTGAAAGAAGGACTCGCGCTGTTAACGTTAGGTGTGTATGCTTAAATTCATAGGTTTTCATATTAAATTCTGTTTGGCCCAGCACGGCGGATTTAAAAAAAAAACGCAAGTTCCCGGCGTTACCCTGCGAATCAAAAAGAGCCGATTTAGCTTTTGTTTGTGGGAGTTAAAGTAAAGTAGAAAGTCAGCGCTCCTGGTATAACATTTTAATAGGCATCGGCCACCAGGAGGGGAGGTTTGGAGAGGAAAGCGCTGGTTCCACCGGGAACTTGACGTTATACAGGCCGTGTCCGAATCGGACCGACAGACTTAGACTACTGATTTTTCACGAAAAAAGAAGACGAAGACATGCACATCACTTATGTCTTAAGTGAATCTTAAGGGCGTTACACCTCTTTGAAGTTGGACAAGATACACCACAAATATTGGAGGATTTTTTTTTTTAAAAGATGGAACGCGGGGTGCCTTGATAATGTGTAACGGAACAAAGATCTGTAAACACCACCACACCTGCCTGTCGCTGTCATGAAATTATTAAATGTCAGTAATCACTGTTACCGACCTTATTTTCGTTCTCCGTAACGCTATAACATGCTTGGGATTAAAAAGATGGATTGTTTACCCGCATGTCACGATTAACTTAACACATTGTCCAGGCACTCAGTATGACACCTTCAGTATTTGTAATACGCCAGTGCTTCAGGGTCCAACTTCGAAGATATGCACCTCCGTTAGCGTTCACTTTGGACCACAGGTCGTACGTATGTTTTCGCCTTCTTTTTCCGTGATTAACCTGCAGTCGCAGTTTGTCAGTCTGACTTAGATACATCCTGTGTATCATTACGAAGCTTACCGCCTGGCAGTATATAATGTTGTTCATAAAAACCCAAAACGTGCTTTTTCTTATATTATCGACCATAAAAATAAACGCTGGAATACGGCTGATAATACACACCATGGCAAGTGTTCATTTTAACGGTGATCGGCTTTGCCTAGAATGTTATGTCGTTGACGCTTAAGGGGGCCATCCACTTGTCACTTCTTACCGCGTTTGAGGCAGGGAAACACGGGAGCGATAAGGGCGACTCTGACACGCTCGCCTGATGCCCCCATCACCCCTACGCGAAAGGCGCTGAGCGGGCGTGCAGTGTTTCCTTCGTGCTGCGTGTACCTAAGAGATTTTAAGTGCTGACTCCATAATTTTATTGGTGGATAGTCTGCAGAAAGGGTCAGTGCATGTCGCTTAAACAGTTTGGCATGCTTCCGACCAGTACCGTAAAACTCGACAACTTTGTGCCACTTTTTGATATTTGCAAGCATAATCACCTTTTTTTTTATTAAGATAACGGGTTGAGAATTTTATCCAGCATAGCTACACACCTCAAAAATGTAATTCTGTGGCCAAAACAAATCCAGGTAGCAAGGGAAGGGAGGGGGATTTTTTTTCTGTTGCCCGTTGTTGTATACTCAAGTAAGTCAACTATTGGCCACGTCTTCTTGTCCCATTTAAATTACGTGTCAAACGTGCCCTGGCCCAATGTTGTCACGCTACAATTATTCACGGGTCAAAACTGTATACATTTTTGTTTTTAACATTTTCCCTCGATGTTTAATATGTGTTTTTTCATGTTTTTTTGTCAAATAAGTAAAAATGTCAATTGAAAATCAATATGTTATTTAAACGCTAGATAGCTAGATAGCTCTCTCGTTATGAAAACAGCTGTGGCCTATTGTTGGGTCACTGGCCCAAAGTTGTCGAATCTTACGGTACGTTATGAGGCACAGCATTGTAAAAAAAAGTCGTTTTTAGCCATGTTCAAGGACTCTGAAATAGCATTTTTAATGTGCAGTATGTAATGGAGAGTGTTATACGTACCTCGTCTGAAGTGTGCTTTCTTTTCGTGCATCAGTTTAATGGGGAGACGTTTAGTGGTTTCGTTAAAAAAAAAACGTGGATTTAAAACATACTGTAGGGCAATTAAAGCGTTTGGCAGGCTGCGCCCTTAAGCATCATCCAACATGGACACTCTTTATACAGGATGATTCTAAAATCATGGGACAAACATTGAGGGGTGGTGGAGCTCACTAAAACAAACAATTTTGTATAGGAATATATGGGCGGAAGTGACGCGTTGAGGCACAAACACAAAAACATAACACATTAACGGAAACATAAAATGTTCATTAGCAGCATACTTAACGAGTGATTCCGTACAGAAAATGTTAAAACAGTTGCTGGAAATGCATCCACCAACAGTCACGCATGCTTGGCGACNCAATGGTGGCGTGCGTGAAATACCCGGCTTATTTGAATATTTTAGCCAATCACTCCACCGACGCTACCAAGCTTGCATAACTGTCGTTGGTAGCAATTTTGAGCAATTATTATAAATATTGGTGTAAAAAGGCATTTAGCGGTAACGTTGTAAATAAACAATGTGTTGCATTTCATGTGTTATTTTTGTGTTTGTGCCTCAACGCATCACTCCCGCCCATATATTCCTATAAAACAATTGTTTGTTTTATCGAGCTATACCACCCATCAATGTTTGTCCCATGATTTTAGAATCACACTGTATTGTCATGATATTCTCAAGCTAATAAAATGTATCCATGATTTCTTTTATTCGTCTATTAGTGCCCACGATTTTGTGCTGGAAGTTCGTCGTGTCGGGGGAAGGGTGGCTTTCGAATTAGTGCATCCTTAAGTTATATATGAAAACGTCGAGTGTAAATACGTCTTCGCTGGGATTCAAACCTTGTTGTGCAAAGTTGGCGCCATAGAGATCCCGCCTATGAGGTCTCCTTAATTTATGAAATAACCAACAACTGATTCCTGCAGAAATTTATATAGCCAAACGTTTAAATCTCTTACTTTTCGTATTTTTATTTTTTTTATCCTTCCACTATAATCCAAGACAGTTGTTTATAATTTTACGCAACATCAACAGAAACATTATTATTGTAGACTCTTTCACGGAATCAAAACTAATAAACAAAAATAATGTATTTTCAACATTTTTGTAGTAATAAAAATTTATTGGGCAAAGCTGCAAGTGTTAAGTATTAAACATTTATTGTTACCCACACGTGATTAACGTTAATGTCCCCATTTTGAACTCCCAAAATATTTTTGTTTCTGTGTACATGTTGATGAATATAATTTATCTTTTTCGCATTGGACCTTCATTCCGATAGAATATTAAAAATAATGCGACACGTTTGGTGTCTGTCTGGCCTTAAATAACCTTGCTTTTTTTTTTCAAAATTAAAACAAAAAATAATCACCCAATTTACATACACCAACATACCATTTTAGGTGTAAAGAAAATTTTGCAAACTTCGTGCAGTGGATAAATTATTTTTTTTTTTAAGTCACGGTGGGCAAATCTTAACCCCGTACTGAAAATACTGTCTCGATTATTCTTAAAGAATATTATTGCAGTTTTCAAGTAAAGTTATATTTTAGGGAAGACGTACATTTCCTTTATATACTCAGTTTACAGTAATTCCCATGAGAATTTCGCTCTATCTGGATTAAATTTTGTTAAAATAATTGAACTCCCTAAGCGTAGTTTTGAGCCAATATCTTGAACGGAGTTATAAAGTGACTTTCATTTGCTTGAAAAGGTTTCTTCGAAACATGATGCGTCTACCAAGGTTCACTTGTTTCTTTTTGTTATGCTGAGGTAAAGATTGATTGTATTGTATCGCAAATAAGATTTTAAAAATCTAGTTTTATGTCAACAATGTATGCTTTATTGTATCCAAAAAAAATTAAGTTAACTGAATTGACTTACTTTTAATACAGTTACACTATAATTAGTGTATTATGAAGAAATAAATACTGACTTACTGTTTTTCCAATAGTTCTCGGGGCAATTCTGAAACAAACATAATATATTCAATTATTAGATTGGTTTTCAGGTAACCCTCAAAACAATTGTAATAATATAAAAACAGCGTAGTTTCCTGTCCCATAAATATTTACAGGCTGGCCTTTAAACATAGTTGACGCAAAATTTAACGCCATAATAATTAAGACTTTAAAGAAAGATATGAACTGATTTTAAACTGTTACTTGGGTTAGAATAAGTAGTCAACAGTGGCGAGAATCTACACAAGGAAAGTCTATGAACCTAGTTAAGGATGTGAACTTTTTATGGTGGCAGAAATCATCCACCCGTGGTTTCTGGCATTATTATACTTCCTGACACCTTCTGCCTACAAGCGACATATGACAACACTGTCACGGCATTGATTTCGTCAAACTAATGCGCTTTCTCATTCCTACCATTTCAAAAGGGAAATACAAGTACCAGAAGATTATTTTTACAACTGTTATTAAATTAAGTTTTGACTTGGTAGGTATTACGATTGGGAGTACGATTTTTAAAAAAAATTGTTCTGACTGACGAAATTATAACTTTATGAACGACCGCCGAAACACGTCCTGATTTCGTGAAAAAATACGAGATCTCCTCCGTTGACTTATTTTACGTTCGCTGTGAAGCTCGTTTGTTTAAGTTGGTTTTTTCAATGCCTTGGGTACCGAAAACAACCAATTAAAATAACCAAGAAATGTCGCTGCTTCACCACAATACACGTGAATATCTTGTATAACATTGTATAATGTATTTACAACTGCCCACCAAAATTATATTAAATAACTGCTGTATTGCTGAACTAGGTTAACAAGCAGGCGATGTTAACAATGTATTTTTTTTATCATACATGCTAAAATAATTAAATTATATAATTACTTACGTGAATAGTGCTATTTCTTAAAAGAGAATTTTTTTTGTGTTGATTGTAACTTCTACAGGTCCACAATGATATTCGAAATACTGCCACTCTACTCGTTATTACATTTGATCACGGGATTAAAAAGTTTACTTCAGTTGATACGGAGAAAGCTCCCATAAATATTAAATAAATTTTGGAGTTTTCACTATACGAGAATGTCGTTTTTCCCCAAGTATCCGCCATTTTTCATTGCCAAGAAGCGAACTAGTGAATCTTTGAAATTTAGCTACCGTCCTACAAGTAAACTGTACCCGTTTTCAAGTGCACATAATTTAGTCAATTTCACTGGTTTGATTCTGTTTCACAATTTCAGGTTTAGAGCACAACTCAAAATGTTTTCAACATTTATGCTGCATGGGAGCTGTAGAGTGCAGCAGAGGTTTAAGTCTTCAAGTACACAATTTTGTATAATTGGTGATATTGTATAATATAATATAGATAGTGGATTGCAGTGTAGTACACGATAGCTATTGTTCGTATGTTATAATTTACTTGACCCCACCCGATTAAGTGAAATCAAATTATAACTGCCAAAATTATTCGAATATCCTTTCCCAAAAATTCTCACTTTTCCATTAGGATCTAAGAGAGGTGGATAAGGAAAACTAAACTTTTGTTTGACTTCACAGAAATGTAAAAAGTTGGCACTAACGAAGGTAGATATCAGTTATGACGGGAACCGGTTTAATAGAAAACCACAGAGCCGTATATGGATACGGTAGCTCAGGGACAAGTTTGCCAAAATTGCTTTATTCACAATTTTTTTTAGCAATAATCATGGATTTAGATAAATATTGGGGACCCGGCCCGGCTTCGCCCGGTAACAATTTAGTTTTTACAGCGATACTTTGAAAGACAAAAAAAAATTGCTGTGGGTAATCCTTAAAAGATAAACATATGCTATTTCAGAATTTTCTGTAGACCTTTCTGAGATCTACAATTCTGTAGTACATTAATTTGATGTATATCTTATGGCTTAGTCAGTGCAAGCCATATAAGCGCCCTAAAAGCGTTTTTTTTAACGAGTTGATTACAAAAGGTTTAACATTTCTCTACTATCCTTAAATTTAATATAAATGTATTATACAAAATAACCTTCCTAAAGAAATTCTATAAATGATTTTGCAAACCGCATCAAAATCCATCAAGTAGTTTAGAAGTACTAAGCGAATACACAGACAGACGCGGAGAAGCTACTTTCTTGTATACTATTTAGAGATTAGTTCAGCAGTATATGGCAGTTCAGGAGAGAGGAATGGTGGAATGGTCTCGGACATTAGTTCGAGAGGTTAGAGTCTAGAAAGGCCGTTCCAGCATGATTCTGTTGTTAAGATGATAGACAAGGAACAGTCCAAGAGCACAGAAAATATACATAAAGGAAGATCGTGAAGTAAGTTAAAACGGTGTAAGGTAACGAACGGACGGGCATTAGGTCTGCCTCAATTTATAAAGTGTGCACTTTCCAATTACCTAGAGAGAGAGAGAGAGAGAGAGATTTCCCGTGTTCTCTTAGTGCTCTCATTCTGTCGATTTGGGACTGCGCACACATTTTCTGTAATAAAATAAAGAACACCAAGAATACACGAGAAAGTTAATGTTTTTTTTTTTGTCCCTCACTGTCATCGAAAGCGTGCACATCAAAGCGAAATTTCACAAATTCCCTGCGTATCATCAGTTTTTAAGAAATTGTTTCTAGGTTGAATGAATGTATGGCCAAATACCCGTAGAAAAATGATAAAAAAAAAACTGTTACAGCATAATTATCACACATTTTCACTAACTGATCTTAAACTACAACTGATGTTAGATATTTACATTTAAATATGAATCAGTTGCAAATTTTAACAAACCCGCCATTTTCAACGTGACTCAATCTAGAATAATGCGTAAATGTGGCAGATTTCAGAAAGTATAGGCTGTTCATGATAAAGTGAGCACTTTTGAGGCTCTAGCTACTTTTTCCTTTCAGCCGATTATTATCCTTTAACCACTTTTTAAAATAAATATCACCATGTAAGTAATAAAAACACTGTGCATATTCCACTGGACTTTAAAGTTATTATCTAAGTAAAAAATAAAATATAGTTATTGACTATTACTCCAAATTGGAGGGCTTTTAAAAGCGCTCACTTTTCCATGAATAGCCTATACAATATAATGCAGTGAGGGTAAAAATTTCTTTCTCCCGGTGCAATCTAGCTCTTTCGTTCTCTCAGTGAGCGACTGATTATGTCAGTGTGTATTCTCTGTGAGATTGTTATGACTTAGACACAAGAGGGAGAGTAACAGAAGACATTTAGACAAACAGCAAATATAAGTTTAAAAGAGACGAACTATTTCCCCCCGCTTCATGAATTTTTAAAACAGTCATACGTTTATAGTATCAATAAAAGTCATAGCCGTATGCATGTAAAGCACGATCAGTAACTTAACATCCGAAACTTTGAGTCCATTATCTAAAAACTTGTTGCTATGGATGTCATATGGCTTGTGAGAGAAACCGAGGCCCTATTTTACTTCACGACTATTGACTATTCTTCCAGCAGTAGTACATTCATGGTTATTTCAAACTTTTCTGAAGCCCTGCTAAAATTCTACTTCCACGATATTCCTCCGCTCCATGGAAACAAAGCTTATCCGAGTCTAGAAAACTACACCATGGGGACAACGCACAACATTCCTGCGCAATCGGCGCAATAACATTTCCATAGGAACTATTTCTTACTAGACGTTGCCAACACACCTATTTTTCTCACAAATTTGATTCATGTGAAATATTATAATTCTTATATAGAATGTAAATAAAATTTCAATTTATACAAAAATAAGGTACGTTAATCTCAACACAAGTATAAAACGCTTGCGATACATAACGTAACTAGGAAACAACCAAACACGTCATAAATGGTGTCATTTTTCAAAGGTTTGATTCAATAAGTGTGAAGAAACCGTGAATAATCTATATTAGAGACTTCTAATATTCTATATTAGAGACTTCAGGAATATTGGTTCTTTCGATTGCGATGTTATGAAGGACGACAATGTATTTGTGAAGCAAGTGACGACTGCAGAAGAGAGTTTCGTTCTTCTCAGTTTCATGTTCAGATTTGCGTTACAAGGAATGACTGCCCATAACGGATCTGGTATTTTGGAGTTTTGCTTCTCCAGACGTCCACACAACAGTACAGTGACTAGTGTTAGTTACTCGAGTCAAATAGATTCGAGAGACATTATACGTTGGAAGACTTTTGCTATTAACGAGCTTGTTGCTACTTATAATTCTGTCATTAGTATTGCTCAGTCTCCTGTATTGCATTCTAGACGTAGGCTTAAGTTTGAGCTTGGTGGTGCTATATGGGTGTTTGGAAAGTTGGTTTCTGAGATAATGCACAAGATAGAATAGCGTTACGTTTCACGTGTAACAATTGCATTCTCTGTGAAATGAACACTGTGTTGGAGTTTGTGGTCCGTATGCACACAAAACTATGTAATCAACATCGTCAGCCACAGGGTATTCTAACCTTCACCTAGATAACGAAAGCGAGCGCGACAAGAAAATGACAGTTGACAATCGTGGCGCGAGACATGTGTTTGCAAACGATTCACCAAGAGTGGAAGTACAATATAACACGGTTCACTTCTGCAGTGACTCTGGCATAAATGGTGGCGATCTAGCAATGAGGTGGAAATGGTGATTTCATCTGTGTTCGAGAGTGATGTTTATTTACCACCAGTGGCGTGTGGTGAACTCAAGCGAATGCCAGGATACCCATTACACACCTGGTGATAAGTCAGCTAAACTGCTGTATGTTATATTGGCTTATGTACAAAATAACAAATAACCATGTACAGTAAAGAAGAGAACCCAGAGTACCGTGCAACATTTCACTATCACCGGCCACTGTTGTATCTATTTTCCTTTTTTTTATGCGTTAGTAGTTATAATTTACTACTGAGATAAACGTAATAATTCGTCATTCTAAAATAAAACATTTATAAAGTATAATACTACACCGAAATATTAGAATTGAAATATAGTTCACTGAAATAACAAACAGACTTTCCAGATTTAAGAAAAACGTTTTGAACGCATGTTCTTACGTACAACTCAATCCAGAATTCGGCATAAAAGTCAACAGGGGGCGAGAAAGAAATTCTAAGCACGATAAATAAAGCGTTCCTGTAGATGGCCACACGTGATAAAATCAAGGATCATTTAAAAGTCAAATGGGGCTCACCAGGAACATTTGTCTGCGAAGACACATTTGGAATTCAAGAGCGCCTGACGTACAGTTCGTAGAATTACCAGGAGCCGCCGTTTCACCTGAAAACAAAGGTAAAAAACAATTCGATTGACGATTTCACCAGTCAAGATTTCGTATTCTGTACACCCCACAGATTAAAATCACGCCTCACCCACCATATTGAATTTTTTAAATTTATTTATTCTCGATTCAAATTTAGAAGGATTTATTGAAAAAATGTTACAATTGAAGCTTAGATAATTACATCACCCATCATTATGGACATAGTATATTATCTATTAACGTACATTTATGCAACAATTTACTTAGTACGAAATTGTATATATTATTTTATTCTCACATTTTTGTGACAAACGTGGAACACATATTAAAAATCAGGTTCAACAATTTGCACAGGACCATGCATGAAATATAATGCTTATATAATGAAACCTTTGCATTAATGACCCTAACTCTTCTGTTGTCATACTAAAACGAATAATTTCTGTATAAGGGATGACACAGGCTCTTAACTCGTTTTTAGCGTTGTACAATTTTTTTTCAAGGCGACATCTAGAGAGTTAATTCTATGAAAATGTGTCTTACTGCCTCCGCAAGTGGCATTCAGGATGCGTGGGCGTCCGTTTGAAAAAAAGGGAGGGGGCTCGATATCTTAAAAAAAAAATCGTATTTTACTTGACTGCAGAATGTTTTAAACTTTATCACTAAAAATACGTTGCTCACCCAGTCCTAGACCATGGAACATGTGCGCCCTCGGGAAAACATGTTTGAAAATTATAACCAATAAATAACTGTTGTTATAGGGTATTCGCTGTTAACGTTATACTTGTGAAAACCGTACTTAAATATGCTTTTATCTTTATTGTGTATCCCTCCGCCATATGTAGAAATCTACATTCGAATTGGCGTAACGTCCTTATTCACGCGTCAGTCACTTGTAAACGTGACATTGTTAATAACCTAAAAAGCTTTACTATAATGCCAATTTGCACTCTAATATGAATAAAGAAAAAAAAAACACCAATCAGATTTGCTGAGAATTTAAATAGTACTCTCATAGTACAATGTCAAGGCTTAAATCATTTTACTTATCTCGCTATTAATTAACTGCGATTCTCCACGCCAGTCTGTACGGTAGCACAAATCCAGTTAACGGACAATAATTTTTATTGCGAGGTTGGTATCAGAGTGCTCGCTTTATCGTAAGCTGTCTACGTACTATTCTTAAGGCGCCCGTCTACCTGGAGCTTGAACTGCGTTGCAGAGTGTTCGAAATACACGTTTTTCAACGAAACTATTAAGCGTGCGTCCAACGTGCTGATCTACGAAAAGAACACACACTTCAGACGAGAGCTGTTAAGTACTTTCAAAATATCACGTACGTTAGAAACATCAATTCAGAGTACTCCAAAACCGCTAAAAAAAACGTCCTTTCCGAGGCGCTATAGCTCAAAATGCACGCATCAGATACATGCACTGAACCTTCCTATAGACTTCCCACTAATAAAATAATATGGTCACCGCTGAAAGTCCCATAGGTACACGCAAAAGTCCCATAANTGCGCTTAGCGGCGATGGCGTACTCGATGCGCGTGGCAGTGTCACCCTTATCACTCCCGCGCTTCTCGGCCTAAACGTTGGAAAAAGTTCCAGGTAGACGGGCGCCTTGAAGTACGCAAACAAGAAGGCTTTCGGAAGTAAAGCAAGGCAGGTGTTAACAGTGCTGTTGGTCACCTGAAACTTTAACGTTCTTCAGGCACTGGAGCTAATGTTTCAGCAAAGATTTTTCTGGTGTATGAAGCTCAATATTAAAATTGTCACTGCATTAAAATTTTTAAAAAAATGTCAGAATTTCTATAATAAGAAAAACTTAACGTCACAATTACTTTTATACTTAAACGTACGACTCCGTCGACTTACCGGTTTTCCCAGTGCAGTTGTTTACAATCTGACTGATTGTTTCGTTCTTCCAAACAGAAGCGTCGGCAGCTATCATGTCCTGTAGGTATCTCTGAATGGCTGTTGAGTTGAGCTTACCATTCGTTATCTAAGAAAAAAAAAACATTTCTTATAAGGGCACAGAAGCTAGACCAGTGTCGATTCACGTTAAATTAAATAATACTACCAGTTGTGCTTGGTTTGTTTGTTTTCCCCTTCTCATTGTACACTTATGCTATATGTTGAAATTACTATCGCCCTTCAACAAATGACTTGTGTGTACATGCTTTCACCATTTGGCACAGTGAAGGTCTTATAAACGCAAGTGAGTTCCTGTTCAACCAATTTTCAACTTTCAATGTGTAAAAAAATAAAATAAATTAAGTGTGACAACCAACTTAATCATGCCACTTTTAGCATAGCGTTAACACTTATAACAGAAATACCCCTTCTAAGTCACTGTAAACATTGCTGTTACTCAGGAACTTTTATAAGTAGTTTATGAGGTATGAGGTGGACCCACCCCATTTTACCAGATGTCTACATTTCAGGCTCTCATTAAAATGCCAGTATGTGTGTGTGTGTGTATATTCGTATATATATATATATATATATATATATATATATATATAATCCTAACTAATATTATAAATGCGAAAGGGTGTTTGTTTGTTTATTTGTTTGTCATTCTTTCACGTCGCAAAGGAGCAACAGATCAACGTAATTTTTTGTACAGAGATAGTTGGAGGGCCGGGAAGTTACCAAGGCTATCCCGAAATAGCCCGAAAAAAATATCTCATTCCCTCAGGAAATGTTTTTTAGTAAAAATAGCGTTTGCTGCGTCAATGTAAGTAGTGTAGGACGAAAGCACAATGTCACACAAAAAGACGATAGAGGCCCTAAACCGAACTCTACAGAATATACAAAACAATAGAGACATTGTGGAAGGAATGGTTGTATTACTGGCTGGCGACTTCCGCCAAACTCTACCGGGGATTCAGAGGGGCACCCTTGCAGATGAAATCAAAGCATGTCTCCAGTCGTCAAGCTTATGGGAAAATGTCAAGAAATTCAGCTTGACGACAAATATGAGACTGCACCTCTACAATGACGTCTATACAGGACATTATGCTGATACACTATTAAAAATTGGAGATGGGTGGTTAGAAACAGATGCCGAGGGCTGTGTGTCACTAACGGGGGATTTTAGTAATTTGGAGCAGAGTGATACGGAACTAATTGCTAGTGTTTATCCAGATCTACAAAGAAAGTAAAAGAGCGATTCAAGCACCAAAAAATTACATCGTTTGTGCTCTGTTCTGTGTTTATGATCAGTGTCTGTCTACTAACAAATACGGTTATTTCTCCCTATACGTTTGTTACTATAACCACGCTAGTAACATTCAATGACGAAGTTTTTGAACTTGCACTCATTGAAATTGAAAATCAAGTGCAGTAATTGTCAGGAAAAAGTATAAAAACCATTGAATTTATTTAAAAAAAACCTAAATAATAATTCTGTAGTCCACGCGAGCGGAGCCGTGTCAACTACAGTCAACATAGATCTTCCTGGATTCCTAAAAAATCTGTCACAAGCAGCCTACTGTTAGAATAATTGTATTTCCCACCATATTTGTTGAGAACTTCAATGGGGATTTGTGGAAATCCATCTTAATCAGTCGTTCAGTAAGGAAAAAAAGTGCTTTCAAGTCTGATCACGAATGATGAAATGCTTTTAAGAGGAGCAACGTGATTTACGTAATTTCTTATAATATTTATTCGACTGTCAGCGTTTAATATGCAGCGAATAAAAAATAATTCGTCTAATTNTTTACGTAATTTCTTATAATATTTATTCGACTGTCAGCGTTTAATATGCAGCGAATAAAAAATAATTCGTCTAATTACGCTTACTTAACAGTATAATAACGGCTCTTGAAATGAGACTAAATTACTACTACAACTGACGAGGGACTGAATTGAACAGTTGATGAAACGACAATAATAACCCGTCTTCCATTTACACCAGCTACGTTTCACCATAAGCGAAAATCCAAAGAGAGGTCCAACAAGGGTTGAGTTGGATTAAACTGGCGTGAGATCAGTACGCTAACTGTTCCATCACCGACGTTCTCAAAATTGCGAGATTGTATGAATACTTATGACTCAAATATGGATAGATATCCCATGATTTCTGGATCGTTTTTACTTATAATCAATAAAAAAAATTCCTGCTTTATGGGAGTGGAACTAAAATCTAACGTTANTTTACGTAATTTCTTATAATATTTATTCGACTGTCAGCGTTTAATATGCAGCGAATAAAAAATAATTCGTCTAATCACGCTTACTTAACAGTATAATAACGGCTCTTGAAATGAGACTAAATTACTACTACAACTGACGAGCGAAAAAATCGAACAGTTGAAGAAACGACCATAATAACTCATCTTCCATCTATACCAGTTACGTTTCGCCATAATCGAAAATCCAAAGAGAGGTCCAACAAGGGTTGAGTTGGATTAAACTGGCGTGAGATCAGTACGCTAACTGTTCCATCACCGACGTTCTCAAAACTGCGAGATTGTATGAATACTTATGACTCAAATATGGATAGATATCCCATAATTTCTGGATCGTTTTTACTTATAATCAATAAAAAAAATTCCTGCTTTATGGGAGTGGAACTAAAATCTAACGTTAAATATTTAAACACTACTCACATTCGTGCCTCATCAAAATACGCGAAGTTGAATATGAAAGAAATAAGACGAAAGAAGAAACTTTAATCCGCGAATCACAAAATATTTGCAAAAAAAAAGTGGAGGGATTTGCCGAAGAAAATAAATATTTGATTACAAATTTAGTTCTTGTTGCAGGAAATGTTCGATTATCCAAAAACACCCACAACAACATAATTTAAATCACATATTTACTAAAGATGAAGATAAATTGTTACGAATTGATTTTGATGGACAAATATAAATCAAACACTGAAAAGTAAAACAATAAATTTCGGCAGAGAAATTTTAGGAAAAATTAATGCGATCAATTAAAAATAGGATTTTAGAAGTACTGCACAATATTTTTTATTAGTGATACGAAAGTGGATATAAAAATAATAAATATTTCATCATATTAAGTACTATTATAAACGGATGTACTTCATAATTTGTTAACAAAAATGAACAAAAATATTGTGCATACAAATCTACTGACTATTAAAATAATAATAATTTCAAGTAATATTTGGATGTATAAAAATATTATTTTAATGTATACAAGATGATATCGCACCTACAGTGAGACGTTAAGTGAGAAATCCAAAATGTATACGAGGAAATAGGCAGCTGTTACAGGCAATAAATTACTTTTACTTGAAAAACAACGAAAAAAATACCATTGAGATGATTAATCATTTGTAGGAATATCAGAGAAAAAGTAAGTCTGTTTACTTACCAGAGACTTATTTTCGAATCCTTTCTGGACGTTGCACTGTAGACAGACAAATAACCAATTATTATTAAAGGTTGAAGAAAAACTTATGTAAAATAACTCTGCATGCCTCTACTTTTAAGTGTTCTAATTATTATTAAAGGTTTGCGTTTAGAATGCTTTATTTTAATACATTTTAAATAAATAAAGTAGCAGAATTTGAATACAAATTCAACACTGAAGTACTCTCAATAACAATTGAAGTAATCGCCAAATAAAATATTAAAAACCTGCTCTTTGAAAATGCAAAAATGGCTTAATAAAGATATGCCAAGGAAATAAAAACTGAAATATGAAAATCAAAGTTTTGCTACTTACCCTTAATTCGTTGATGTGACCTGCAAATAAGAGCAAAAATATTATTGCGTACGCAAGTGCAAACAATGTAGAAAGCTTTAAATAACGTACATGTGAATGGACATTTGGACGAGTAGGACACTTAAATTTAAATGGTTTCTATGACCTATTCCGGTCCATCCACACTTTCAGAATAACATATTTGAACATTTTTCCGTGTATCACGTTCTCGTTGGCTTTCTAAATATGTCGGGTATCACAAGCGTTTTATTCTTATGTTAATATAAAAATACATATTTTTGTTAAATTTAACTTTTACATATATCAACTGAAGAGCCACAAAAAAATTGTACACCTGCCTAAAATCATGTAGGGCCCCCCGAACACGTAGAAGTGCCGCAAGATGACGTGGCATGGACTCGAATAATGTCTGAAGGTATGCAGAAGGCAATTCACACCATGAATCTAATCTGCGCCAATTTGAGAAAGGGTTGCACGTCTGTCACGTTTAACGATTCTCGTCAGTCGTCGTTTGTCCCGTTCTTTCACGATATTTTTCCGGCCTCAGCTATGTCGAAGATGTGATGTTTTACGGGATTCCCAATATTCACGGTACACTCGTGAAATGGTCGTACGCGAACATCCGAATGTTATCGCTACCTCGGAGATGCTATGTCCCATCTCTCGTGCGCCGACTATAACACCACGTTCAAACTCATTTAAATCTTGATAACCTGCCGTTGTAGCAGCAGTAACCGATCTAGCTACCGACCGCATCACTCTGATTGGTTCCATACCTCTGTTATTTGCATACGCACGCCTATACCAGTTTTTTTTTGCTCTTCAGTGTATTATCTATCAATTATAATATTTCACTCATAATTAATATGAATGGAAATAAGGGGGAAATGGTTGTGTTGATGATGCCTTATAATAAATAGTTCTTATGCAAAATATTATTACACTAACTGCGCACGAGTGCGATGCATTGTGCCTTCGGTGTAATTTATTAGAATCAGGTAAGTTTGCTGCGTTGCTCGGAGGAATACCCTTGCAAGTAGAATATCAGCAGAGCTTCAGAACAGTTGGCAGTAACCCCGAATGGACTAGCGCACCAAACGATTGAAGTCTTGCGGAATTTCGACTTGTGTTCAGCAGGTCGCAAGTTCAGTCCCGGTCCGCTGCAATAAGGCCGGTTTTTAACAAGTTGTTTTTAACACGTCCGTCCCCGGCCTGTGCCGATGTGTTACTTTGGTAACGGATCTTCGCGGTTGAACGAGCACTTTTGAAATCCTTGCTTATGATATACATTTTTTTGTTTACACATATTTTAATTTTACGTCACACATAAGATTAATATTACCATGTAGCCGATGATTTAGTAAAATTCTAACGGCGATCAACTGTTACTGTGGAATTATTAAAAGCTTAAACATGTATACCAACATGACAGCCCTTACGCTTGTATACACAATTTAACCCCTAAACATTCACACTAATTTTCACTTTCAGGTGTTTCTAAAGGGGGGTAATTTTCGGCGTGAAAAGTATTGACGTATTTATCACAACTGAAACTTGGGAAACTATGGAAAGGGTCTCGGTAGATCCATGGAACAAAAAGCAACGAGTTGTAAAACAGCTGTTTCAGCGACAACCAATAGCACTGCCCTGGGAAAGGCCGTGTTTGTATTGGTACTAGCTTCTGTACTTGCAGAGCAACGAACGTGATTGGTAAGATCATGTCATATGCGAACGAGCGTACATGTCATATGCGAACGAGCGTACTCGTTGAAAATATGTCAACGGGTTGAAAGGTCATACCGTTAACACCACGTCAACACACGGAACTACTTGTAAATTGTTGCCAACTGAACTGGGAACATAACAATCGGCGTGTTAGTTAAACAATATGCAGTACGGACAGGGAATTTTTTCTCGCGTTTATTTAAAATTTGCTCTATAACTTCGAACTTCGAATCAATTATACGAGCCAAAAAATTCTCTCCCATTTCAAAGTTAATATCGTAATCAGCAAACTTAAAAAAATTGTAGTAAAAATTACTGTTAAACTGATTCAACACCAAATCAAACACGCAAAAATAAACGACGAATGTTAAATTTAACGTTCGGATATTTAAAAATGAACAACTCTTTAAACCATTTCCTAATTCATCATAACTACCTGCAAAATAAATCGTGAACCTACATTTGCACCAACATTTCAAAGACAAACCCACTTAATGTTTTATATTTACATTCTCTTATTTTCATACTGTAGGTTACACTCATGTACGTAATAGGTTTAAATTGTTATGATTTCGTCTGAAAAATGGTGGGCTTTGCAGTTGGCAAGTGGAGTTTCCTCGGGGTGCTGCCATGCCATTCCCCCTGCCCCCCGGAGATCTTTACCACTCCTCCCACCCCACTTCGTCTCGTAGCATCCTATCTCCATGACAGTTGGAACGACAAATGTAACCGCTCACAGCCGAATGCAGTTACGGGCAGGTAGATTTCATTAAGATAATTTTTTTTAATGCTGAATTTTCCCTAGTTGTACGCGAATTCCGACAATTCTTTCTGCAGCAGCCTAACATTCTCAGTCCTGTGCATACTCCGGTCAAAACTGTTCACCATGGTGAGATACCTTTTTATTCGACATTTAATATAATATTTATAAATATGTTACTATTTTTTATTATTTTATAAGAGTCTTCCGGACAACTGTGGCCCAATCGTGAAAGAGATTTGCGTGGCTTTTAACATCGAGGTCTTGAGAGCCGACGAGGGTGAAGCGAGATGAGAATGGAGCAACGCCGGAATGCAAGGGCGGGGGAAACGGAAGATCGCAGAGGAAAACCCGCCGACCAGAGGGCATCGTCCGACACGATTCCCACATGCGGGAACCCGGGAGCGACCCCACCGGGAATCGAACCCGGTTCGCCCAGGCGTGAGGCTAGTAGTCCGACAACTACACCACCGCGAACCCTGCGTCTTAGGAGTACATAACCTGCCGCCGGAAGAAATTGCAAGCTTCGCGGATTTCTGAGCTCACCAGGTCCTCGTCGTGGTGGAGGACCTCTGGGGCGTTGCCCTCGCCGTGGTGGGCCCTGAGGAGGACCTCCTCCCTGGGGTGGTCCTTGCTGTCCTTGGAAAGGTCCTTGTCCTTGACCACCTTGGGGTGGTCCTTGCTGACCCGGCATGAGTCCTTGTCCTTGATCTCCTTGACCTTGAGGTGGTCCTTGAAGTCCCTGACCTCCCATACCCTGTGGAGGCCCTCCCTCTGATGACCAGTTGTCTGACCCGGGGGGACCACGCGGTCCACCACGTGATCCTCCACGTGGTCCACCGTGGTTCCGGCCGCACTTCCTGGGAGGCCCCATCTCGACGATGTCCACCAGCTTCTTGCAGCACTTCTCAAGTCTGCGCTGCAGACACACGCGACACCACCAGGTTAAGTGCTGCACCTTCCGTGGTTTCTCAACACTCACTCTCCCTCTCCATCCACTCAACTCATCGATTTCACATTTATAAATTAATGTTTTTTTGAGAAAAATTCAATTTACGAATTAAATTACTGCACTTGTAACTCTCATAGAACAGAAATGTAGTGACCGCAATTAAATGGGTCGTTGGTATTAACAACACACATGTCTGATGCGACCCAGTCTCCGATCGTAGGCATATATTAAACTGAATGCATAGCCATTACAAGCAAACACTCTGTAATACAGTGTGCAAGGTTCTTTCAAACAAAACAGCTTCACTGGTGTTTGTGTTGTTCCCGTAAGAATTGCAATTGCGATAAATTGGTAGGGATGCTAGTATCGGTGTTCGTTCTCTGACACCCTGGGTATCGTTGAAAAAGAACTGCTCTGCAATCATTTCTCTTATCACATTTTGTAGTAACTTTGAAAAGTAACTTCTAGATTTTTAAGTGAGTTAATTTACTAACTTGAAAACTCATTGTCAAATGTGTGTATATTTCGTGTATATTGTAAACCTGAATATTTAGATGTGTGGTTGCGTGATGGAATGCAACTCATGGGTACCAGCTTCTCAGGCCTTTCCAATTAATTGTTAACCATTGCCATCAGCCTAGTGTGTTGGTAAACGCACAATCTGCAGTAGATGATTTCTTAGCCATTAAAAACTCATATAATTTCGTACGGATTTAGAGTTAGAAAATATGACTTCACTATATTAAATTGAATTTCACGTTGATTATTAACGGCTGCAGAAGAATAAGCATTCTTAATTTATGAGTTGTGGTTATATTATCTACACATATTATAAAACTTAACGTCTCCCTCTCTGTCTGTCTGTCTGTTAGTGCGCTTATCACTCGAGAACCACTTATCCGATTTGCGTGTTTTTTTTTTCGTTCATAGCTATGTTTTCTCGCCGGGTTTTGGTATATATTTTTTTACGTAAAGTAATATAAGGAATTAGCAGTGACGATAATAATGAATCAAGTCGGAAATGTTTGCGGCAAGCACGCTCTTTTGCAATACGCTGTCCAAATCGTTAAAGATGGAACAATATCACTTAGTAAAGATTTGTGTAGAATAAAAATACCTTAAAAAAACTTCGCGGTATTATATAACTATCCATAACAGAGAAATACTAATACGCGTTTTTACCATTTAATTTCCCAATAAATAAATACGTATAATTCATCTGTGCCCGTGGCTGTACTCCTTGCGAGCGGAGCCGTGGGTGCAGCTAGTATTAAATAAAACCTATCTTAGGTTAAGACTTAAATTAATTCAGGAATGAAACAAAAATAAATGTGTGGAATTTACTGAGTCGTAGAGATCCTATCTCCTTGTATATGCTCTCGTAGCACAGATATTGATAAAATATTGTTGTGTGAATGCAGTTTTCCAGTCACTTGTTTCCCTGGTCATTGTGTTCAGAAAATTAATTTTTAATTAGGCGCATTTTTTTCATTCAGAAAAGTGGTTTTCAAGTTGGTTCAGTAATAATATTTTCTGAAGGTTACTACTGCCCTCAAAAAATTGTAATCCCTATATACAAACTCATATACTGCTGTGTCTCCTCTGTGAACGGCGAAACGGAAATAATTATTTATCTCAGAAAAATACAATTTCGTGCGTTATCTGACCAATCAGAAATAAGATATCAGCTTAGTCCTTTGGCAGTTCATGATTGGTGGAGTACATAACGGTTGCAGAGTTATACATTTATTTGATAGGAATGAAACACGTCAGATTACAAGCATGGTGTTATTTTTTTTTTTAGCTGTATTTTTTTTTTAATTCGTCATATTCTGATAGATGTCTTTACTTTGTGTATTTGTGAGCTGATTTACTCACAATTAGTATTCCCTTTGAGGTGACCCACTTCTAGCACACACTCATAACATTCTTTCCTCTAAACATGTTGCTCATGAATTGTCTTAGAATTTCTTTATCCTCGAATCTAGTAATTCTAACCTAAAACTATGTAATTCTTTATCAGTAAAAAATATTGAATTTTTATCCTTTAGTATGGAACGATATTAACATAGGTACGGTTTTTTTTAAATTATATGTGAATAACGTACGTTGGTTTTTGTATGCATTTACCCATCGTTTATATTTCTTATAAACGTGTTTTATCCCCTTTTTATATCTCTGTAGCAGAATATTTCAAGTGTTAAATTACTTACTTTATTTTTTCTGACGATATGCACATCCTGCATATTTAAGTTACATAATCGTTTTGTTTCGTTATACAAGAATAAAAAATTTAGTTCTCCTCGTCTTCTACAAAAAATTGTCGTAAAATACGACTACGTGCTTGGGGCGTATAAGCTATTCACAGTAAAGTGAGCACTTTTAAAAGCCCTCTCATTTGGAATAACAGTCAATAAATATATTTTATTTTAGCCTTAGACGTTGACTTCCGAGTACGGTGGAATATACACACTCTGTTTATTACTTATATGCCAATATTTATTTTTAAAAAAGCGATTCAAAGGAATAAAAAATGACTGAAAGGGAAAAGTAACTAGGGCCTGATAAGTGCTCACTTTACCGTGAACAGCCTATGCCTGCTTGATGGTGTAGAGCTGAAAGCACAGTGCTTAAGGCGTAGAGTACAGCTGGAGTATGCACAAAAGCATCATGCTTGAGGTTTATGACCCGTGCCCGAAAACCAAGAGTATGTAATTTAGCTAGAGAACATTTTTAAACCATACTCATCACTGTATTGTGTATTCTAAGTCAGTTCTTACGTAAGCGATGTTGTCTAACCTAGCTTAAATTGACCAAACAACCTAATCCGTAGGGGCCTATTCGTTAATTTTGTATACAGGATGTTTTTTAATGAGTGCAGATATATTGGGGAATGCAAGAAGAGTGGTTTGACGTGCATAGTGTCGGAAATGCATCCTTAAGCTACAAATAAAGTAAACCACAGGACGCGGTGTCGCTGTTGAAGATGCCCTCGTGGGTAAACAGTGCCTCGTCTGTCCATAGCACAGCGGCAGGGAAGTGAGGAGTAGCAATGCGCCGTTGCTAGAACCACGTGGCAGAGTCGAGTCGACGACGGCGATCATCACTACAGCCACGTGAGCTGCCTCGAGTACAGCGGTGCTGTGTGCCGCCGTGCAACCACGTCAACGGCTATCGCTTTCAACACTTGTAACACTGTCCTTGCGGTTTCCAGATAGCTTTGAGTGATTGTGCCACATGTTCTCTACATAATAATTATCGCTCACAGAATATGCGTCTTGTGTTGTATTAATGTGTAGCATAAGGACACATTTCCGAGACCATGTTCAATACACGAAAACACTCGTCCTGGCGCCCCTCTTGCGTTCCCCAAAATATCTGCAATCATTTTTCAAACATTCTGTATATGTTGGAGAAATATAATGTTTAGAATTAATGGTTGGAACAGAAGACCTACATAGTGGTTCCACTTACCTGGAGTTGTATGTCTCAAGCACTATGCATTTACAGATGTACGTCAAGAGTTCACCTCGGTAAAGGACAGCATGATGTTAAAATCTTACAGAATTGTTTTTTTTTTTTTTTTGGAATACAAATAATTAAATTGTAAGATATTCTGTATCGACAGACAAATCAAATACAGCAACGAGGTGCCTTCGCACAATTTAAGCAGTTTGCACTAAAATTCTTTAAGTCTTCAAGAAAATCACTGCCGTTCATGCATTTTGGTCTGAAGCCTACTAAGATGATCTCACAGTGTCTAGAAGTAACCGGTTTTGAGTTGTCACATTGAAAACATTCAACGAAACTTTCATTGATCCTGCAGAAAATGATGTGACTTTTAGCATAAAATGTATTATTAAATAGTAGTGTTGTCATGCTACTGGACCCAAAAAGGAGTTCTCTAGAAAAAATGTTACGAGCAGCAAGAAATTCTTATTTTGTAGAAGGCTCCTGTCAAGTATTTGTGATTGTAGATATATTTGTATTTACCAAAACATATTTGCCACCCCAGAATTTACTTTATATAAATATGACCGATGAGCTTACGTTTACCAGCCCGCATGCCTTTAGTTTCGGCAATAATTTTGTGGGTATTAACAGGATAGAAGGGACAAAAATTGCATTGCCACTCGGACAAGGACTACAGAACGCAACGGTTCACGTGTTTCTTCAGCATAGTTCAACTACGCTGGGCAGAAACTAAATACTCACTGGCCCTCCTAGCTGCCCGGGGTTACTGCAGTCCACTTCTCGTTTCTGGAGCGCATGGTGGTCCTCGTCATTCCCGGCTAGATAGTAGGCCTGGGCAGCCACCAGCTGCAAGCAGAAAGACATTGCTTTGTTGTGGATCTATAACTATAACTGGTCAAGCATGCTCAAGTTCATACTTAAAGTACTCCGGTGATTCACGGCGGAGAAGATCGCAGTACGCCCAAAGCGACTTGAAACTACGACGTTTCACATATCTCTTAAAGTTCTAAACTAACATTCATCATACACTGAAGAGCCAAACAAACTGGTAGACATTCCTAATATCGAGTAGCCCCCCCCCCCCC